>CAJHZI010000822.1:7500-100000 GCA_905160935.1 Enchytraeus crypticus | reverse complement strand
AGAACCATAAAGAGAGGTAGGTTTGAAGGGCAGCAGAGGGAGAGAGAAAGAGAGAGAGATAGAGATTTGAAGTTCAGGTTGTAGCTGAAAAGTAGATGAGCGTTCTATGACGTAAGAAGATTATTGAAAAGTTTTATAGGCCTAACTTTTTCTCTCGAGATATATTCTCATTGACGTACTTCCTAACAGCTTCATTGAACGAGAATAAGGACGTTAAATCTCTGCTCCTACTCCACTCACTCGTTAACAACGTCTCAAATCTAACATTCCATCATCGGACCGGCACCGTTTTTGATCCTGTTTTCTCTTCATCAAAATATCACCATTACACATCATTAGTGGAATCTATAGTGTTCTATTTTAAGGGTTGCACACAGTAACATAACTAGACGAGAAAATGAAAGCTGTTATCATTATCTTAACATAGAAAATGGAAAAATCCACCCGCAATGAAATGAGTATTACAGTAGAAGACTTTAAAGTTTATTAAGAAAAATAATAGATATTAAGAAGGATTCGAGTATTTATTATTTGCTTTCTATCTGTTTTATTTGAGATTTATGATGTTACTGAATTAATTTCATTTCGTTTCATTGTTTTGTTTTATTATTTATCTCTTTCTGTACACTTTGTATGTATGTGACTTTAAACTGATGTTTGTTGTCGAAATAAACATATGTCTCTCTCTCTCTCTAAGACTGTAACTTGTCTATTCGTGTAGGCTATATCTGCCTTCTTCGATGTTTTTGAGAAGATGTTAAAATCACAGAGCTATAAGTAGATAACATGTATATCTGACTGTAAATCAAAAATCTCTATTTCCTGTAAAAAAAAACTACAACTTATCTTAACGTCAGTTTCCTCACTCGAAAGCGATGTCAGTGACGGGAGAGCCCAGGATTTGAACCCCGTACATAATGATCCGCGGTCGAATATCTTACCGACATCGCCACTGGCTCCAGCCTATGTTGCTAAAACCGACAAAGGTGTTAAAACTTAACCACATTCTGTTTCAGATCCAAATTTTGTTAATATTTGATAGAATTTATTTTAATTTTAATAACATCTTATTAACACTGAATAACGTCATTAAATCTAAGAATCAAACATATCATATTAAACTCTGAGAATAACCACCGTCTCATTAACATAGAGTAACATCCTAAAATCTGAGAATAACATAATAACATAGAATAACATCTCATTATCTGAGAATAACCAACATCTCAATAATGTAGAATAACATAATACAATCTGATAATAACATATTAACATAGAATAACATCATACAATCTGAGAATAACAGACATCTCATTAACGTAGAATAGCATGGTACTAATAGAAAATAACATCTTAATAAAAGAGACTAACATCTGATTGCCATTAAACAACGGCCTAGTCACAAGTCATTATACTGCTTTACAATTCTCCATCAATTAGCGCAAACATAAGAACATTTAATCGTGCCCTAGAGTTAGAGTTGGGTTTTTAGTAGTGTTAATTTAGGGTTGGTATCCCGAGATGTTTAAAGCTAGTTTAGGATTTAAATCAGGCCGTTATTTAATGGAAGTAGATACAGCTGGGTTGGTTGGCGAGCGCCTTGGCTCCTGAAATGGCTACAAAAGTTTCTAAAACGAATAGAAGAGATTATCTGGGATTGATTGATGGTGTGGTGTGGGTCAGAGAGGATTGGAGAAGGTTTGTTCGAATCCCGACCTTAGTTAAACTGGGATTAAAGGGATGAAGATGATAATGATGATGATGAGGATTACGAGATGTTGAAATCTAATTAAATTTAGAAATCAGGCCGTTATTTAATGGAAAACGATCCAACTGGGTTCAAATCTAGTCGTTGAAGAAGGCAACAAACGATCAACCAAAGCCGCCTTAGCTAAAAACAAGCGGTACTTAAAGTGAACGAATGCAAACAGTCAAATAACATCTGCAGAACTACGACAGAATGAAATAACGAACAGCTGGTGAGATATTAGAGGAAATAACGGTGTATGTAATCAGTAACAAAATTTATCAAAGATCTTTGTTAAACAAATGATCAGATCTTTCTCAATCTCTCTCATTAACTCACCATCTATCTCTCTGTATCTCTCTCTCTCTCTCTCTCTCTCTGTCTCTCTCTATCAGTCTATCTGTACTTCTTTCTACGCCTGGCTGTCACATGCACCTCGGCATAGGGTAGGTCTCTCTCTCTCTCTCTCTGTCTCTCTCTCTTTCTCTCTCTCTCTCTCTCTCTATCATTCTATCTGTACTTCTTTCTACGCCTGGCTGTTACATGCACCTCGGCATAGGGTATGTCGCTGTCACTCGGCTCATAGGCTGTCTGGTGACTCACAGCTGACTTGTAGCCGCCTGTCCCACTCAATGACCTCTTTCCCATACCATCGTCATCTTCGTCAGCACAGGCACCATTCCACAAGCTCTCAGGGGCCTCAAGTCCCGTGACCTCTCGTCGTCTACCACTGGTTGCACCAGCCACACCTACTTGATCAGCATCACGCGCTCTCACCCCAGCAGTGGCTCTGTCGTGATCCACGGCAGCTGCCTCGCTCAGTCTGTAGATCTCTGCCTGGGCACGAGTGGGCGGAGTCTCCACTGATTGTCTCCACCCCTTCTCAGCCTCACCGCTTTGTCTGACAGTCACGTCACTTCTGGACGAGAGAGAACTCGAGCTCTGATTGGCTGAGAACGTTCTGTCACTCCTCGACGCGATAGATACAGCGCTGTGATGGGCTGGGGGTGTTCTGTCTCTCTTCGACGTGATCGATACTGCACTCTGATTGGCTGGGGGTGTTCTGTCACTCTTGGACGTGATAGATACTGTGCTCTGATTGGCTGGGAATTTTCTATCACTCTTTGACGCGATAGATGCTGCGCTGTGATTGGCTGGAAAGCTTTTGACACATCTGGACACCAAAGTGTCGGTGATGGAGGTGACATGATGACCTTCTCTAGAGACTTCTTCAGTCCAAGTCCTTCCTCCGACGTCAACAGTTGAGCTAGTGACCAGTGCTGACGCTCTGGATTTACCATCAACTGAAAATCCCCGGGAGTTCCTGCTGAGAACAGACTCCTTATAATTAGCACTAATAGATGACACTTTGGAATTCCCTTTAATAAATGATACCTTGGAATTACCATCCACTTTGGAATTACCACTAAACGAAGACGGAGGCACTTTTGAGTTTTCCTCAATTAAAACAGACGGGGCATTTGATTCCCCATACGATATATCTTCAATGTCTTTGGCAGTATCTCTGGATGTATTTGTCGACGTCCCACTGCTCCTAGTCGTAGACAACCTACCAAGTCTATCTGTGAATGTACTGCTAAGTACACCTCTCTGTTTCTCCATTGACCACACAGTTTGCTCTGACACCGTACAGGTAGCTCTAGAGGTCCCACCACTTCCATCTCTGGACCTACTGCCACGTGTAGCTGTTAATATATTGCTAGCTCTCTCTTTCTGTCCCACTCTATCAGTTGACGCTCCATTGCAGCTACGAGAAAGCGCTGGAACAAGATGTATCAGAGAGGATAGATAGCTGGGTGTTCTCCTGTCAGCTTTAGACAACCTCTCCTCAGTGGATGCTGACACAGCGTCAGGTCTAGCTGCCTCAGACACTGTAGAGACTGTGTCACAGATCTGGTAGTCGACTCTAGAGCAGAACGACGAAGCAGATCCCATAGTGGAAATATCTTCCTGCTCCGCCAGAAAACCTCGCCTAACTTCTTCAGCAGGCAGCAATGTTCTTCCGGCAGCACACTGCCTGGAAGCTACAGGACAGCTTGTGGATTCCTTATCAGCACGGTTCTTTGTACTTTGCTTCTTTGCAGTAGAACCAGGATATGGTTCTACTGCAGAACCTGGTTCTACTGCAAGATATCGTTCTACTGCAGAATATGGTTCTGAAAGAGGTGGAAGAGAAGCCTTACTGTCTCTCTTTCTTTCCTTTCTCTTCCTACGCTCAGCTTTACCGTCTCTTCCATACCAGATCTCATCCATCGTGTCCGTTGTCTCCTCTCCATCTGAAATAGAGCCCGCCTGCCATCCAGAGCTCCTCCAGCCTGTCTCCAGGTGTCCTAAGAGAGAGGCTCTGAGGGAGAGAGCTGGGTGCTCTCTGAGGCTCTCTGTTGTCCTGGATGATCTACGAGAGACTTGAGTGGAACGATCATGTGAACCTGTGGGATACCCAACCGTTCCTTCATTACGAGATCTTTCTCCAGTGGTAACCTCTTCAACTCTTCCTACATTACAAGATCTTACTCCAGTGGAAACCTCTTCAAGTGTTCCATCATAACAAGATCTTTCTCCAGTAGAAACATCTTCAACTGTTCCTTCATTACGAGACCTTACTCTTGTGGAAACATCTTCAACCGTTCCTTCATTACAAGATCTTACTCCAGTGGTAACCTTTTCAACTCTTCCTACATTACAAGATCTTACTCCAGTGGAAACCTCTTCAACTGTTCCAATAACTCCGCTGATTTCCTTCATCTCAACTCCAGCTGCTGAAGAAGGTCGTTTAGAGGTTGGATCAGCCTCAGTCAGTGGATCTACTCCGATGTTTCCACCGCTGAGTGCTCTGTCGAGAGATGAGAGGAGAGAAGCTGAGGGAATCAGATCAGCCTGAGAGCTAGCATCGATTACCACACAGCCACAGCTTCCTCCTAGTCCACTCCTGTCATCGTCAACCACGCCTCTACGCCCACTCCACCTCTCTACATCACAGAGTGCCCTGTCCCCGCTATCAGTGCAGCCCCCATGTTGTTGCTCCTCATCAGAACCTAGCATCCTTACAGACTGGGGTGACCTCCACCTTGCTCTATCCTCAGCAGAGCTCCTGCTTGGCTGACACTGCTGCCACGTCATCGACGACTCGCTCATAACATCAACGGGTTTTCTCTCACGAGTGGTAACTCTGCACGAATGAACCGCTTCAGCCGTGCTGTAGGGTTTAAAGCGGTGGTCAGCTAGATTGGACTGGAGGGAGGAGTCGTGGGCGGGGCTTAGCGTTCTGACGTATGCAGCCATCAGTTTGTTGAGAACGGCATAGTCCTCCTGTCAGTTATATAAAAATATATTATAAATCACACGATAACAAAATCACGTGACAATCCGCATGTAAAGACATTTTATATATAAAAACTTTGGAATAATTGGCAACAGCAATGAGGTTTAGAAGCAGATTGAGTGCACTAATAGGTACAGTAACTACAGTTAACTAAGTCTAATCTAATCCACACAGTTAAACACAACATAGACTCAGCTGATACTCACATACTCGCTGAAGGCAGAAGGAACGTAGGACCTAAGGAACCTAGCTGACTCGTACACCTCCACCACATCATCCACCGCCAGTCTCTGTGCGGCCAGCACCAGAGCGCTCCACTCTGCTGCACGCTTCACCGCGCTCTCCAAGTACTCCTCGCCCCACGTGTCTGGGTCACCGCAACCTACTACGACTATCGGCATCACGCCCGGCGAGTGCTGATCCCAGGGCTCGTTGAGAGAGGTTCCTAGTAGGTGACAGCCCGTGTCGGGTGATCTAGCGGGGGTATAGTTCATGCGATAGTTGTCAACGATCAGCTTGAGTGTGTTCAGTTTAGACGTGAAGCATCGCTGTAGGTCTGCCTGACTTCTCCTCGATATCACTCTGTTGTTCTGATTGTTTGTGTTCATCTCTTGTTCGTCAACTGAAGATGTTGATCCTGCTGTTGACACGGAAAATCTCCCGTTGCTTGGCTTACCATGTGAACCCTGATCGACATGTGACAGACTGGTATTCTCAACCTCTGAGGGTGACTCAGAGTCACCTGATAGACAAGACCTGTTGTCAGAACTCATCCACACATCCCCTCCTCCTCCTCCTCCTTCTCTTACTCCTCCTTCTCCTCTTACTCTTCCTCCTACTACTCCTCCTACTCCTACTCCTACTCTTATTTCTCTTACTCCTCCTCCTCCTACTCGTCCTCCACCACCTCCTCTAGTCTGATTACTGTTAGACGCACAGCTGTTCTCAAGCTCCACCTCAGATCTTCTACAACCCAGCGTCTTGTCCCTGAGTCCTGAGTCAAACCTCACCCTACACCTGCCCGTGCTGTGGTAACACTTGAGTCCAGGCCTCGACGTCTTGTGAACCAGTGGCACAGGGTCGCTGAGGTCCCACAGGTTGGAACACGCTACCTCAGATACGTTGATGTTCAGAGGGGACGATGGACTGACGTGAGCTGAACTCCTAGAAGAGCCGAGGTGGTAGAAGAGCGTCTGATGAGCTTGATCCATCAGCCGATCAACTCTCCTTAGCTCCAGCAGACACCCAGCTACACTGCTACCACTGCCTGACCTCATCTTCATGCTACCACGCTCCACGTGTTCAACAGCAGAGCAACAACAACCGTTGACACACCTCACTGAGTACAGCCCCACAGATCTCACGTCACCCGCTGCTGGACAGACATCTTGTTCACTCAGGTCAACCACCACACCTGGGCGGTACAAGTAGACGGCCTTCCAGAAGCTCTCCAGGCTGTACAGGTTCTGTAGCTCTCTGGTGACGGGAATTATGAACTGAGGCGCATAGAGATGACTGATCTGTAGAACAGTCAACGCTTGACCACGCCCACTAGCAGCACCGCCCATAGGCTGACCACGCCCACACTCAGCACCGCCCACAGACTGACCACGCCCACACTCAGCGCTGCAACCATACAAAGGCTCCACCCCATATATCTCCTCTTCGAGCAGTGCATGCTCGCTCCTAGCAATGGTGCAGGGTAGATACGCTGCCTCGCTCCGCAGTCTCCTAGCGTAGTCGTCAGCAGACTGGCCCAGACTTGCCGACATCCACAGGTTCAACTCCTCGACGAGGCAGTGGTAGACCGCACGGTACTGAGTCAGCGACCCCACCAGCGCCGCTCTCTCTCGTCTCAGCCCAGCCACGCGTCTACAGACGTTGACTCTGCCGCAGGCTCTAGCGTCGTCCAGCAGACTCTCGACAGCGAGGTACAGCCCGCAGGCGCCGCCCCCTGACGAGCAGTGGACTAGCCTGCAGCCACTGTCCTCCAAACATTTCTCCTCAGCCACTCTTGAGATCATGTCGAGGAAGGTAATGGGGTGCTCTGGTAGGAAGCCAGACCTCCAGGCACTGTAGTGCCACTGCACCACAGTGATTCTCCCAGGTTTAGCACCGGCTTCTCTCCTGACGGTTACCTCAAACACGCGCCGCGCATAGTGAGCTCGCACGTGTTCACCGGTGAGCTCGACGCGCACGTTGTGGTAGGTCTGGGCACCAAAATGTCGAGGCCAGAACACGTCGTCGTCCTGAGCGAGCAGAGAGACGAGACAGAGGACGTTACGTCGATAAATCATCAGCCAGAACTGCTCGATGCTCTGAGGGTGCTGTCTCAGAGGTGATGGACCCACCAGGACACACCGAGACACTGCTGAGATGTTGACACAGCTGATGTGTTGTGTAGATGTGCCGCCTCTCATCCTCCGATCGTCCCACGACTGAGAGTATCTGACTGGTCGCTGCAGAACTGCCGCAGAGCTTGTGCTGCCATCTGTCTTCAGCACGACTCTCCTGAACTCCTCCGCAAGGTTCTTGTATTGATCTGGCACGAGATTGTTCTCGTAGTGTTGTCTCAGTTGAGATAGGGCTATCGACTTCTCGTTGATTACTTCATCCAACAACGTCTCCAACACATCTTCATCATCTTTCCCTGCCTCTCTCGTGTAGACACCACTCAGACCCACGCAGCTTTCCTCACCCCTCCCATCCAGCCAGTACCTCACGCTGCGCCCCCGCCTAGCGGTGAAGTACCAGACCAGCGAGGCCACCAGCAGCACAAACAGTACGATACCCAGCACCACCGCAGCTATGCCTCCTCCACTCAGCCCCACCACACGCCGTGAACCAGTCTGTGGAATCAGCCACGAGATGTCGGTGAGTCTGGTGAACCCACGCAGAGTGGCTCCGCCCAGGCTCTGCTGAGTCATCAGCCACACGCCGTACTGCTGGTGGGCCTTCAGGTGCCGCAGATCTGTCGTGTTCCTGACCGGAGCAAGACTTCCACCATCACTGGTGGTGTACAGCAGAGTGGTGGAGTTGTGCTTGACCAGCCAGAGAATAGTGAGAGATGGGGAACTCTCGTTTCTTGATAACAGCGATGGATAGTCGTTCGATACAGTCCTGTTCTCAGCTGCACTTGTCGTGTTCTTGGCTGCCCCACCTCGTGTTGCCTCTCTTCTTGTCTTACCGTGGTAGCGCAGGTCGCTTACCTCTCTCCCAGTAGTCTTCTTCTTCTTGATCTTCTTCAGAAGTCCTTTTGGAAATCTTCTCGACCTCTGATCAACGCTACCAGCTGTTTGGTAATAACGGTGGAGTGATTTCTGACGAATGTTAAAAGTATTTCTCGGCGCCAGCTTGTCGCTCTCCATCCATACTTCGCTACCGGATGAAGAGGCCGTTCTATGCTTAACAGCAGTGTCATCTTTCCTCTGTTCAGTTACCACGACATCTCCGACACTAGAAGAACCATGGGCGCCTCTAATGCTCTGAGTACTATCGCCACTGCCGCTAGGTGTCTCCTTGTTCTCACCACTCAGTTCTTGTCTGATCTTGTTCTCATCACCCAGTTCTTGTCTGGCCTCACCTCGACCACTGAAAGATCGTTGAGTGTCGCCGTAATGCTTCACGTGCTGATACCTCCTCTTCTCTCTCCCAAATCTCTCTGGCTTCACGCGAGAATCTGAGCCATCCACATCACCAGATATGAGACGTTCATCAAAACCTGCGACATCTCCATTCTTGTCTCCAGCATGGCCTCTTTGTCCAGTTCTCACGCTTCCTCTTGAAAACAAATCCCGATGCAACGTATCTTCATCACTGGAACTCTTTTTAACGTCCCTTTTTGAGTTTCGTTTTGGTTTTTGAACAGCATAATTGCCAGCACGCAGAGTATTTTCTGTCACGTTACTTTCTGGACGTACATTGTCATACATTTCTCTTCTACCACTCTTAGAGCTCATGGTATCTGATAAACCAGCTTCTCCATTCAGATCCTCAGCCGACGATGTCGCCGAGTCGTACGCCATCAAACCACCGGTTACCAACTTGTCGTGCTCATCATCCATGATGGTCGCTTCTACAATGCTTCTGTAGTTAGGCGTTGTGATGAAGCCACTGATAATGTACTTGAGTTCACCACCCGTGACTTCCACACTGTCTACGTAGTTAGGCGTTGTGCTGATGCCACTGGTAATGTACTTGAGTTCACCACCCGTGACTTGCACACTGTCTACATAGTTAGGCGTTGTGCTGAAGCCACTGGTAATGTACCCGAGATCATCACCAGTGACTTCCTCACTGTCTTCGTAGTTAGGCGTTGTGATGATCTTCGTCGGCTCAACTCGACTATCGCTGTGTAACTTGAGAGACGAGTCAGCTGACCCCAAACCTTCTACATCACCTACACCACCCAGTCCAGACTCCAAACCTTGCACATCACCTACACCACCCACTCCAGACTCTAAACCTTGCACATCACCCACATCACCTGCAACAGACTGATCAGTGGTCTGGTGAGGTAGACCAGAACTCCCTGCCTCACTAGAAACGTCCTCATGACCTGCAGCTGTCAGCTCAGTTGAGTAGTCAAACCCCGGTCGTGTTTCTTTATCACCGTTCTCAAGACCCAACAAATATTCAAAAAAACTCTGACCATCAGTCTGGTAGTCATCGAATTCCTCGCTTTCGGGAAAACCCTCAGTATCTTCCCCACGTTTAATTGTGGTAGGCCTATGAGGCCATTCAGTGGTCATATCAACCCCCCCTCGACCATCCTGATAATCCTCATTATCAGGATGGTCGAGTCCAAACAAATACTCTACAATATCCCGTCCATCGGGTTCATAGTCCCCCCACTCGCCACTAGAATCCTCTCCGCTGTACCTCAGAGTGGCTGATCTCTCAGGCCAGGCTGTGGTTGTATCCCTACCATTGTACGTCACAAACTCTCTCCACAGAGCTATACTCCTAGCAAACATCTCTCCCGCCTTGTCAATCAATCTCTCAGCCACGCCTCCAAACGATAGCTCCTCCTCCGTCCTACCAGCTGACTCATTTAACTCCGCCCTCTCCCTCTCTGACGAGACTGGCGGTTCAGCTTCATTCGACTCCGCCCACTCTGAGGAGAAAGGCGGGCCTGAAGCCACACCCCCCCAGCCTGTGATTGACAGGGCAGATCTGATACGAGCCGCTCCTATAGAGAGCTCGTCGACCAAGCTGAGCTCACCTCTATTGATCGACTCCTCTAGGGTGCCTGCCTCGTGGTCTACTGGAGAGATGAGCAGAGCATAGCGTCTTATCAGCAGAACCCCATCATCATCATCATCGGTACTTCTCTCGTTCTTCTCTCCCCTATTATCACTCAGCGGAGTGGTGTCTACATCACATCCGCTGGTAACATAGGAATCAGGATCATCGAGACATTCTGGACCCAAGTCCTTCGTAGCTACGTCTCTCAGGGAACTATCCGAGTCCTGGTTAAGACTGGACTGGAAGCTAAGGATGCAGGATTTCTGGGAAACGAAGGCTGATCCGGGACGTGGGGGACTTCTGGGAGGGTGGGGGAGGGTCCAGTAGGTGGAGGTGGGGTGCAGAGTGCATGGAGGTAGGACCACAACCTGGTACTCACTGCCCGCCCTCAGACCATCGAACTCTATCAGCCCGTCTGAGCCCAGGCTAGAGTAGAAGACCCTGCTGGGCCGTGCGGTAACATGAGAGGTAACGTTAGAGGTAACGGTGGAGGTAACAGAAGGGGTAACGTTAGAGTTAAAAGGAAAGGTAACAGGAGAGGTAATAGAGGTAACAGAAGGGGTCACGTTGAAAGTAGAAGTGTTACCATAAACTGAGCGTATCTCCTGCAGCTCTATCTGTACAACAAAATAATAATAATAATAATAATAATAATAATAATAATAATAATAATAATAATAATAATAATAACTATAATAATAATAGTAATAACACGCATTATAGTGAAATGGTAAACTACATTGATATCCATCACTTTTAATACCACATATTTAAACTGTTAGACAATTTTGTTAATTTTCCGTATAAACAGTCCAGTGAATGTCCGAGATTTTACTCTCAGATCAGTGCGGAAGGGATTCGAACCCACGAGGGTTCATTTCACCTCAATGTCTGCTATTTAAAACTTCATGACGTTATCTGCACCTCTAACCATTGCGCCATTGCGACATTCAAAACATAATGATCAAGAAATACCCAACACCTAATATATAAATGTTGAGAGTATACAGAGTCGACCAATAGTTAAAAAAGATTTAGGTGTATTAGTAGATAGGTCATTAAGGTTTAGAGAACAAGTAAATAAAGTAGCTAATAGTGCGAATTCTGTTCTAGGTTTGATTAAAAGAACTATGACCAGCAAAAGAAAAGATATAACAGTAAAATCATATAAATCATTGGTTAGGCCAAAGTTGAAGTATTGTGTCCAAGCTTAGTGTCCCTAATAGATAAATTAGAGAAAGTACAGGCTATGGATTTGTCGTGATCTGCCAAAGGCCGATCTGTCGAAGAATCTTGAATTTATACCACAGACGGAAGTTTAATCATTTATCAGGCAGTTGAAACTTTATGAAATCTATATTTCAAGATATTAAGAGATTTTCAACAAAGAAATTTAGGCACATATCTAAAATAACTTGACCACGAAAGTTAATTTATCAGAATTCGACCACTGCAGGATTTAGGACAGTAAAAGCTGGTAAAGCCAAGATTAACGTCAGTTTCCTCACCCGAAAGCGATGTCAGTGACGGGCGAGCCTAGGATTTGAACCCGCATCTACTGATCCGCGGTCGAGTATCTTACCGACTTCGCCACTGGCTCCAGCCAGTAGATAATATACTACAGATAAAATAGAGATATAAGATAATACAGTAGAAAAGATAATAAAAAAGCTGTTAGTTAACGTTAACTTATATATCAAAAGGAATGTTGTAGACGATTTAAAGATCCACTCGTATATAGACTATGAGAGAGAGAGAGAGAGAAGTACCTGACATCTGTCGACTCTGTACGAGATATGGGAGGAGACTTTCAACATGACATGTGACTGATCACGTGACCATAGCTCCACCCATATTCTAGACTCCTCCTCCTCGCCTGTCAGTTCACTGGTCCACGTGGCCTCTCTTCTGATGGGCGGGGCTCTAGTGGCACACGGCTGTCTGGCAGAGGCCGTAGAGGCACTGCCAGCGTCCTGCAGCAATCAATCAATCAATGTGAAAGTCTAATCAATCAGCTTGATCAATCAATCAATCTACGTGAAAGTCTACTCAATCAACTTGATCAATAGATCAATCAACATGAAAATCTGAATAATGACTCGGGTAGCGAGTGAGTTATTTCACTTATCTCCAAGTTATTGAGTTTACATGCTAATAACGTATTTAACCAAACGCAACATACTTGTATAGTACGCCCGTAGTGCTGGTGGCAAGTTCCTCGGACTAGTGACTTGCACTAGTTTTAAAATTATTTGTTAGTTTGCAATTGTATGTTTGAGGTAACCAACTAGATGGTGCTAATCGCTGTTTTGGTAGCCTCTATTTCTGATCAAATACATAGAACTACTACTACTGATAGAATAGATAGAATAGACAAATTATTTATTGTGCTGGTTATGTTTTTGACTGAAATATTTATTCTGATATGAATTCATGCTGTATATTATTTTGGACTTTTTATAACTTTTATGTAATATTGTAGTGGTGTGTGATTCTGAAATAAACATAAACTCTCTTCCTCGGCCACGTGTCAGCAAGTGCAGGGGTCAAATCCAGTGCTCTCTCCGTCACTGATATACTATTGGAGCAGGAATCTGACGTTAAACTTGGCTTTAATACCCTCCTGATAGTAGTAGTGCGTATAATAGTTATAAAACCAGTCTGCCGAGTGGTCTGTCTACGTTTAGCTACAAGTGTCCTGCAGCTACCTGGATTAACTCGTACACTAAATTAAAGATTGATAATGTATAGTAATCAGATACCCAGGCACACTAAATGTATTACTACTAGAATTGGACAACAGCAACATCATCATAGTCATCATCCCTTTAAACCCAGTTTAACCAGGGTCGGGATATGAATAGACCTTCTCCACTCCTCTCTGTCCCATACCTCATCATCAGTTAATCCGTTATAATCTCTTCTATTCGCGTTTACTATATTTTTTGTAATTTCTGGAGCCTTGGCGCTCACCAACCGAATGCCCTTTCTGATGGTGGTTTGGATCTTAGTGCTTTAGTCGCCCTCGACGACATGTGCAGTCACCGGTTGGTCTAATCTTCAAACTGCAGGGACAAAACATGAGACAATCATGGACAACAGCCACGTCATAGTTAAATTAAAAAAGCTCTGGTAAAACTAATTTTAACGTCAGTTTCCTCACTCGAAAGCGATGTCAGTGACGGGCGAGCCCAGGACTTGAACTCCGCACCTACTGATCTGCAGTCGAGTATCTTACCGACTTCATGGTAATTAGAATACTAACCCCCTGTGTGAAACGTGCTGTGGTCTCATTCAGCTTTGATTCAAAGTTCATGGGATGATCAGGAACAAGACCTAAAGCAAAAAAAAACACACAATCGTGTTGATGATTTACATTAATTAATGGTCGATAAGTAACAGAAATCCACAACAAGTTCTGACAAAGTCTAAATGCATAAACTATGCACTATTATATAGCTAACTAAAACTTAGATTTTCAATAGATTATTAAAAACAGCAACTGGGAGATGCAAATTAATACACAACAGTTTGCAAAATGAATAATAGAAAATAAATCTTCTTCTTATCGTGTCCTTATACAGCATTAATCCAGCGTCTGACACAATTTCTCACCCGATCATTAAACTCTCTGAGATCCTCACGCGTGACCCCACCACCGGTCAAGTTGCAGTTCATCAAATGATCAATGTCCTCCTCCTCCAGGCCGCATTCAAATACTGTAGAACCATTATAGTAACCCCATCGGCTCATTGCAACCTTTGTCCGACCGACACCTGTCCTAAATCTATTTTAAGCATGACCAGGTTCGTCGATCCTCATCGCACTCACACGGAAGACTTTCTGACGCTTCTACACATATTTTATCCTCTGGAACTGATTGGAGATGTTCTCTCCAATAATAATAATAATAATAATAATAATAATAAGAGATGTTCTCTCCACATCTCGAGACGAGATTGTTCCATTGACTGAGATAATGGCGACACTGAATTTAAGAAGCTGTGCCTTGATTTGAGTCGCGATCTCCGAGGATTTTCACCAGGTAATGGATGTCGTTGATCCTGTTCTTGTCTACTTCTTTCAGCTTGGCTAGCGACATTACGTCTGATGGCTGGTGGTGCTATGCCAGAGAGCAAGTGCAGACTGTCCTTACTTGTTGGTTTCAGGCAACCTGTTATATGACGACACGCAGCATTAAGAGCACTGTCAATTTTATGGGCATGTGTGGAGCGACCCCAAGTTTTCCTAATATTTAATTTCTTGTACAGACTTTAATAGATAATAAATAATTAATATATTATAGATAATAAATAATTAATATATTATAGATAATAAATAATTAATATATTATAGATAATAAATAATTGATAGAAAATAAATTAGGAGGTATTTCTTCTTATATGAGATTTAAAGATTATGTAAATACTATTTTATTAATAGGCACCAATGATAGTATAGCAAAGTATGCAGCAGAATGGTATGCCATAGTATAACATAGTATGCAGCAGAATGGTATGCCATAGTATAACATAGTATGCAGCAGAATGGTATGCCATAGTATAACATAGTATGCAGCAGAATGGTATGCCATAGTATAACATAGTATGCAGCAGAATGGTATGCCATAGTATAACATAGTATGCAGCAGAATGGTATGCCATAGTATAACATAGTATGCAGCAGAATGGTATGCCATAGTATAACATAGCAGCAGCAGATGATATGCCATAGTATAACATAGTATAGCATAGTATGCAGCAGAATGATATGCCATAGTATAGCATAGTATGCAGCAGAATGGTATGCCATAGTATAGCATAGTATGCAGCAGAGTGGTATGCCATAGTATAGCATAGTATGCAGCAGAATGATATGCCATAGTATAGCATAATATAGCATAGTATGAAGCAGAATGATATGCCATAGTATGACATAGTATAGCATAGCATGCAGCAGAGTGGTATGCCATAGTATGCCATAGTATAGCATAGTATGCAGAGGAATGGATTCGTATAACTCATGATTCACATGACTCGTATAACTCATGATTCACATGACTCGTGTAACTCGTGATTCACAAGATTCACATGATTCATACTCACAGCCACGTTGCACCCAGCTCGTCGCGTCACTTGCGGCCGTTCTCAAAAGTCTGCCGCCCTCCCACCGCACTGGCACCACACGATAGCCATAGCGACACGTCGCTCTCAACCCAGTCACTCTAATCTGGTACTGCTCCATCTTGCCGTCCTCAGGGACTCTCCGCACTGGGGTCCAAGGTGTAACGGCAGGTCTGGAAGTAGAGTGACGATTCTGTGAAGATTGATTGCTAGGTTTTGACAGTGAAATAACTGACCCATCAGAACCGCGATCCTGTTTAATATGACGCGTATCTTCAGGATTCAACTCTGCCACGATTTTCCCGCTCTCGACCTTACCACCATTTCTATCACGATCTAAGTTTCTTTCCTCAGTCACAGGGGACTTCCAGGAGCCATCACCTATAAATCTACTAGGTCTAGACTTTGATAGTGGACTCTTCTTCAACTTGCTCAGGTGATTTCTCAGAAGTGATTCATCATATGGAAGGTTATACAAATGCTCACACACTGGAAAGCCAGTCTTCATCTTAGCCTCACTAGCAGGTCTTGATTGTTTCTTTGAGTTAACTTTATCAAATCCGGGTTGCAGTTCATTAAGTGGCGCATTGGCAACTAGCCCAGGTACCTGTCCATAGTGCAGTGTATTACTAACAAACCCAGGCTCTTGCTCAATGTGTAAATCACTAGTAAGACCTGATAGCCGATTTAAATCACTGCAGACTTGACGTTGTTCAATTTCGTAGGAGACAACTTTAGCGGAACTGTCACTGTCTGTCTTAGTTCTGTGGCCGAGGAAGCTAATGATGCAGGAGCTTTCTGACTGACAGAAGATATCTGGTGCTGACTCTGGTGCTGATAGATTGCCTGCAGTCAATCAATCAACGGCAAAAAACTTTATAAAACACACTCGAACACTAGTAGGGCAAAGGAAGTTCAGGGTCAATTATTGTTACTGCTCTTATTCCTACAGTAGATTTAGCAAAAACTTTACAAAGTTTTGGATGTACATTGAAAAAACATTCATTGTAGAACATCTGAGATTGCCAGCATTAAGACCTACTGAAATCTGCTATTTAAAAAATCTTAAGCATTGTACTACTGAGACAAAGTAAAAAATATGCATTAATACATAAGTAATAATAATAATAATAATAATAATAATAATAAAGGTTTAACGTCCGCTTCCTCATCCAGGGATGATGTCAGGGACATCCCCAACAGCACACATCACTACAGATTAATTCACCCCGACCAATCTGCGAAAGAAATGTGCTGAGGAGAAGTAAGGTCCTAAACGAAAGCCAGTCCGGTGATCAAAAATGGTCAGGTAGATTGATTATGTCTATGGTGGGAAAAGAAAAGTTTTAAGCTTGCTAGAGAATGTTGAAAGAGAAAAACAAGAGCGAAGATTAGCAGGTAAAGAGTTCCAGATTGTGGGTGCTGCGTAAGAAAATGAACGTCTTCCCAATGACGTGAGAATATTTGGAACTGAGAGAAGATTGGCATCGGTGGAGCGAAGTGCACGTGAAGGACGATAGGGAAGAAGAATTTCAGATAAGTAAGAAGGCTTGCCAAATCGCAGAGTTTTGAAAGTTAATAGAGCAATTTTATATTTTATGCGTTGATTAACAGGGAGCCAATGAAGACTGCGAAATAGAGAAAGAGAGCGAAATTGAAGTCGAGAGGACTTACAAACAACACGAAACAACACGTGCAAGAGAATTTTGGACGTGCTGCAAACGACTGAGAGAAGAAGTAGGCAACCCATGTAATAATGACTTACAGTAGATGAAGTGTATCCAACGAAAAATAACATGCTAATCAGCGAATATGGCTTGTATGAATGAATTTAAAGATGATTAGTTTTTGGCTTGCAATAGGTGATTAATTTTTAATATGGGGATAAACATAGTCCATGTTACCGAAAATTTGATGCATATAAAAGCGCTATAGTTGGATATCTTACACAGTCTTAAAACAACTTGTAATTTAACCAATTAAAATAGCAGTAAATTAGCCAATTAAATTAAACAGTCGAATTTTGCAAAATCTTACCATTATGGGAGAAGACAGATGAAGTGTATCCAACGAAAAATAACATGCTAATCAGCGAATATCTAAGAATAGTTGCCATAATGAGCTTATAACGTTACTGGTTAACAGAATTCAAAACTTCTTTTAATAACAAAATAGAAAATTGTAACTAAATATTAAAATTTCTATTTTATTTATTATTTCTTCAACAAATTTTAAAAGGTATCTGAAAATGTTTACATTTGAAATTGTCCGTTATATCTTGACAATATCTGTTGGTCATAATTCTTAATCTGCACTGGTTATATTAATTTTTCCCTCGCTATTTTTTGTACTACTCTGCCAAGATTTCAATGAATTCCTCTATGCTAATAAACACTAAAATTACGCTCAAATATAAAAAATGTATAATATACCAAGTTGAATATTGTCAAGATTTAATGGATCTACAGAAATTTAAATACCCGTTTTATCTGCAGCGTTAACCATTATAAACCGATTACCTACATTCTAAGCAACAATAACAACCTTTGGATAAGGTTGTTGCTCCAATTCACTAATATATCGAGTAAAATGAAGCCACAAACAAGCCATGGAGACAACACAAGCGATAGCTATAGCATTTTATTTATGAAACATTCCTATAATTAATGTAAATAAATAAATAAATTTTCACTGATAAGAATTTCAAATCTAGAGCGAAACAAAAGACTTACACGTCAGTAATATGTTTTGTGAAAAGATAACGAATGATAAACTTGAATTAATATTAATCACTTTACTAGCTCCATCCATATAGGATCATTAAGATGGGAAATATCTAAAACAATGTTATAACTACATTAAAATATGCATCTAAACTTCAGAAGACAATAAAGTAGCATAACATAACAACAATTAGAGTGCTACAGTCATCAACATCGAGCACTATTGAGACAGAAATCAAGCCGGCGAGCAAAAAGAAGGTCTAAAAACGGTGTAAATTCCAAAATCCAGAAAATCTGTTCAAAAAGGTCTTCATCGTGCTAATTAGTCAATCAAATATAGCATGAAATCGTACAACATTTAAACAGATTTTTAATGCATCATTTTACCCCATCCTACAGCGATAAAGTCAAGTTTCAAATATCTAAGTGCTCGATATCACAATGGACGTATTCGACTTTTAGTCACATGCCTGACTGAGTCATTTTCACAGACACTCTGCTGCATTGCGCATATTATTTCTACGAGATTTAGGAGGCAGTGAAGCGTGCTAAATCAAAACAATAACAAATAAAACTTCAGAATGGGTTGCTGTTGCAGTAATAATGAAGACTCCGGATTTTCGGTACGTTATCCGATTTCTTCTGCCTAATTTTTATTACCTTTAAAACTTAATGTAATGTCATTTGGTTAGCGTTTCAGTGCGTTAAATTTTGCTTCACATTTTGTCAAAAATTGAATTTAACTACCAAAGACAGCTGAAGTTTGGCATGTTTATATAAAATTTTATTATGTTCGCAAGCCTTTCAATGAAGCATAATGCGTAGTAATATACTCAATTGGTTATTTATGTTGTTTTCATTTCATTTATGATATCAATTAAAGTGTACCTTTTTGTTAAAATAATTAATTAACTCAGTGTAATTAGTCAAGGTTTAGTTTTACCTGTGTATCAAATAAGAATAAATTAAAGTCAATATTTCAGTTAATAAAATTATTTCATAAATTAAAGTCATTATTTCAGTCAATTAATTGATTGGTTCTTTGTATCGAATAAGCATTAAGTCATAATTTCAGTTAATTATTAATAATTGATTAATAATTAATAATTAATAATTGATTGGTTAGGATCAGGATGGAGTGAACGAGAGGACAGTGCTGTTAGGCAATCACAGCATTAACATACCACCGGGCTCTGTCACCCTCGTCAGGTTCTGTAGCAACAACAACAACAACTCTAGCTAACAGCTTACATGTTTTAACTAAAGTAGCAACAACAACAACAAACATATTAATTTTAGCTTATATTTCGAGCACTTAAGCTAGAGTACTTACAATATCATCATCACATGATTACAGTGCCACTATCATGACAGCACTGAGCACTATAACTCTGAAGTCATGACAACATTGGGCATTAAAAATAAAGGGTACATAGAACGGTATAAGTCCAAAATATAGAAGCAGAGGAAGAAAGATTTGCTGAACAATTATGCTAATCAATTATTAAATTATTTAGTTAAGAATGACTTCTAAGAGTTAGTATATATATATAATATATATATATATATATATATATATATATATATATATATATATATATATATTTATGTTAATTATATATATATTTATATTATATATATATATATTATATATATATATATGTATGTATGTATATATATATATATATATATATATATATATATATATATATATATATTGTGTATACATGTGCTTGTAGTTCTAGAGTGTCACCAGGGGGGGCAGGTGGTGGAGAGATTTTAAGGAACGGGGGGGAGGCGAGACCTGACCCTCAGTCAGCCTATATCAACATCTTAGAGCAGACCGCCAGGTATGACAACAACAACAACAGCGTTACGTAGTGTCATACATTACATTTCTCAAATAAGAATTACTCTCCACTGGATGGTGGCTGATATCATGGCGTGACTACTCGATAACTTGCCTGATTACCAATGGGTCGTGAACTTTAGTGGTCTATGGTCTGTATGACTCTAATGGTCTGTTATTTATGACTCTAATGGTCTATGTTTTTCAAAACTCTATTAGTCTATGTTATTGAAAACTCTAGTGGTCAAGAAATATTGAGAACTCTAAAGGTTTATGTTATTAGGAACTCTAGTGGTCTATGTATTTTATGCTTGCAGTGAATTGATTGGATATAACAACGAACCTGAGAATGTGGAATACAAGGAACAGAAATCTAGGTCAGCACTATATAGGTCAGTATTCCAGGTCAACATTATATAGATCAATTTTCTAGGTCACTGTGTAGGTCAGTATTCTAGGTCAACACTACGTAGGTCAGCATTCTAGGTCAACACTATATGGGTCAGTATTCTAGGTCTCTTCTATATGGATCAGTGTTATGTAACTATGCAATGGAATCTGTTTGATTGATGCTTTATGATAGATTTCTAATTTCATTCTGGAATTTAAGTCTAATATACTGAGCCAGTTCTGTCTGTCTGAAGTAACCTTCAGCTAACGCTGTCGACGCTCGCTCGCTGACGAAATTTCTTAATAGTTACGATAATTACAACTCTGTTATTTGACGATTTTAAATAGTATAGTATAGATTTTAATTTTATCGCTTAAGATTGAGAGGTTAGAGTTCGCATCCTGATTCAGTGCAAAGTGCTCATTTTTCCTAGATGTGTGCAGTTTTGCATTGGGGTACATCCTAAATTATTTATTAGTATTTAGTAGTATTTGTTAGTATTTAGTAGTATTTAATGGTATTTAATAGTATTTAGTGGTATTTAATGGTATTTAGTAGTATTTAATAGTATTTAGTAGTATTTAATGGTATTTAATGGTATTTAGTAGTATTTAATAGTATTTAGTAGTATTTATTGCACTGTATTGCATTGTATGTTGTGTTGTAGAGATAGACTAAGCTCTTGTTTAGGAAGCTCTACCGGTCTATCTATGCCTCTATTGTATGTATGTTGTAGAGATAGACTAAGCTCTTGTTTAGGAAGCTCTACCGGTCTATCTCTACCACGCAGTCCACACTCTCTACCCGCTGGTCTAGCTACCGTCAACAACATTGTGCTGGCTCCACTACCATCCAGAGCTCAGCTAGACAAGGTTATACACCCCAGCATTCACTCATTCATTCATTTATTCATTCATTCAGTCTTTCATTCACTCAGTCATTCACTCATTAATTCACTCATTCATTCACTTATTCATTCACTCATTCATTCACTCAGTTATTCACTCATTCATTCACCCATTCATTCACTCATTCACTCACTCAGTCATTCACTCATTCATTCACTTATTCATTCACTCATTCATTCACTCAGTTATTCACTCATTCATTCACCCATTCATTCACTCATTCATTCACTCAGTCATTCATTCACTCATTCATTCACTTATTCATTCACTCATTCATTCACTTATTCATTCACTCATTCATTCACTCAGTCACTCATTTACTCATTCATTCATTCTTTGTCGTTATAATTAACTGCTAATCATTCCCGACATTAGCTGAACTGGGTTTAATTGGAAAGATAAGGATGATCATGAATTTTACTCTAATGCTATCTTTTTCGATTGATTGATGTATTGATTGATTGATCGTTTGATTGGTTGGCTTATCAGTTGATTTAATTATTATTTGATTGATTGATTGACTAACTAATTGACTGATTGATTGATTGACTGATTGATTGACTGACTGATTGATTGATTGATGTAGGTGTGTCAGATGGCTCACCTGGTCACGGAAGCTGTACAGAGCATGAAGGCTACAGGAAAGGATCAGCTGGTGGTGAACCTGAGCATATAGACTACGCAACACCCCTGAGCGCTGACCACACCACGTATTGACTGACTGTATATGAACACTCCTACTGACTGAGAGTGTTAAATGTGATTTACTGTCTATTTGTATTTAAATGTTTTTAGTTCATTTCCTCAGCCGCGGCTGATGTCTAGGACGAGCTTGATGTTAAGCTTGTTCATCTATGTCTAATCTTGAGTGCTACCCTTGTCCTTCACACCATCAAGTACCATAAAGTCACGAGTGTGAGTCAAAGAAAGGGCTCTTTTAGAGTGTTTACAAAGTAAAGCTAAATTTAACGTCTGTTTCCACATCACAAGGGACACTGTTATAGACACTATTACTAACAAAGTAAAGCTGTAAACCTAAATTTAACGTCTATTTCCACATCACAAGGGACACTATTATAGACGGCCTGGCCGGGATTTGTACCGATGACCTTCTGCTTCTCCAGCAAGCTTGCTAGTTGTCTACTCTACATGACCATCCAGTGGGTGGGTGTCTTTGAGCGTGTGAGGTGAAGACGGAGTGTGGAACTAAAGTAAAAAACTGAAGTAAAGGGTTGTCGTGTAGACTGGTGGAAGCCTAGTCAGCTGTCTGGCCAGAAAGCATTTCAATGACAGGATGAGCTCTGAATGTGAACTTTGCCGCGACGAATGACAGCGGGAGGTTTTGTGAGGTAGACCAGCGTTAATTAATTAATTTTTAATTCTCAGTCAGTGAACTTTCTGTAATAACACTCGCATTGGTGCTTGCCTCTATGTAGATTATAGAAATACTGCTTGCATGTGTGTATATATGTGTGTGTGCGTAGATGTGTGTATGTGTGTGTGTGTGTGTTACAATATAGAGACTTGATTGTCTGAGATGATTTTGCGCAATGGATAACTAGTGTGCCTCAAAACCCAGAGACCTGGGTTCAAGTTTTCATTTTGGTAGAAAGTATATCCCCAGGTTGTCAGAACTATGTAGATTGATCAAGAAAGAGTAAAATGATAAACACTGTGAAACTTGAAGAATGGAAATGTATGTACTAGAAGTGTATGCGTCGTTTTCTGTGCTTAGCATGTGCTCACTAGGAAGGAGAAATGTGCTTAGCATGTGCTCACTAGGAAGGAGAAATGTGCTTAGCTGAACGAGGGCTGTAACAAATGATTTTAGATTCTGTTGATCATGCAGTGCTGGATTTAGACCAAATGTGTGTGTATATATGTGTACTTATATGTGTACTTATATGTGTCTGTGTGTTTGCATGTCTATGATCAATCTCAGTCTATGTATATGCGTGTGTGTGTATATATTTATGTGTGTACGCTGGAATATGAATATGTATGTGTGCCTGTATATGTGTGTGTGTACATGTATACATACACATGTGTATGTATACATGTGTAAGTATGTATGTGTATATGATGTTGTATCGTCTACTCTGCATTCACTCTACTTTTGACTCGTTCTCGTGCATTCATTGGTCAATCGTTTTATTCTTTACATTCAAAGTGTAGTGCAGAAAATATACTTTCTACTTTATCTATGTCGTAACAACGGATCTGTGTATTAACTGAATATCCACTCCACTTTACGGGTCTACCGACGCTGTAAGCATGCAGAGCTTTGTCGACTATGACAACATTGAGCACTATTTAACCAAAGCTAAGCTAAAGAGCTTAATACAAAAGTACAAAGACAGTGCAAACCCTATATCCAGAAATGCAGTCCAATGTCGCAGTGCTTTTTAACATATGCGACTTATCTGTAACGACAACAATTAGAGTGCTACAGTCATCAATGACAACATCGAGCACTATTGAGTCAAAATCAAGCCGGCGAGAAAAAAGAATGGTCCAAAACGGTGCAAATTCCAAAATCCCGAAAATCAGTGCCTCAGTAAAGAGAATTAAGGAAAAGGTGGTAACGATTTTATTCTAATCCACAAGTCTCTGATATTCTGCGGTAAATCTAACTGAACTCAGGTGAGATCTACAAGAACTTGTTCCAGTTCTCCATCATTATATAAACAGGCGGGAGGGATAGCAGGAAGCTGGAAGGTCCCAGACATTGCCTTATGGCGAGGAACCGGACGTTAAATTCTTATTGATTGATTGATTGAAGGCTTATAAATTTAGCGGGTTCTAGACATAAATTCTACACCACTGCCCGACGTAACAGTGTACTCAACCTCTAGATCTATGATTGGCCGATTTAGTTTAAATATATATTAGAATAACCTCAGACAATTTACGACTTCAATCAGACTTTCTATGGAAGTGTCACGTGACGCCTGCATTATATAGATTAGCTTGAGTAGTCTCTCTGTTTCTATCTCTCTCTCTCTCTCTCTCTCTCTCTCTCTCTCTCTATATATATATATATATATATATATATATATATATATATATATATATATATATATATATATATATATATATCTTTATTACGTTTCTTACTTAACATACACCTGCACACACGTGGGCATTATAAAAAATGTAGTAATACAAAATGACCGTTAAATCAGTCTAGAGCAGTCTTAAAGTCGATATCACACCCCCCCCCCCCCCCCCCCCCCACTCAATAAGACTTGCTACAAGCAAAAGCCACTTCTGATCTCTATCATTACTGCGCTTATTCCTGAAATCAATCAACATTTGATAGAGAGGCTTGAGATAAGAGACGGCTCCAGACCACTGTATGTTTACCTGCGAGGACCAGTAGCTCACATCCACTCTGCCACAGTCGACTAGATTACAAGTGTACAGCCTATATCTGAGTAAAAGGAAAAAAGCTAAGGTTAACGCAGTTTCCTCACTCGAAAACGATGTCAGTGACGGGAGAGCTCGAGATTTGAACCAGGCACTATCTGATCCGCGGTCGAGTAAGCCTATCTTACCGACTTCGCCACTAGCTCCAGCCAGTAGGTCTAGCCTATAGCCTAATTATAATCGGAACATATAGGCTATTTCTATTTATTGTATTAAATTAGAAGATATAAATATAGATATAGGCTATAGGCCTACTTAACTCAGAAGAGTCAAATCTAGTGAGTTAACACAGAAAACAGAACTAAGATAAAATTAAATTAACTCGTTCGGATGATAAAAATATACTAGTATAATTACTGAACTCAGAATTAAGCCTACATAGACCTATATCTAATTAGGCCGAATTAGAAACCAAATTTTTTATTATATAATTATAAGAAATTTATAGGGATCAACTGGAAGCGCAGAATCCATTCAGTCATGGATTGCCAGGACTCCACTACGCCTGCCGGTAAGTTACTGAGATAGTCCCTAATTATCAATTCTCTAAGGAATTTATTTCTCCAGCACTGCAGCGTGCTGTTATACATTCCTGCATCAATAATTTCACTCCGCTAGGAGTAGTTGGGATCATAATAGTAATTTAGCTATAGACTACTATAGGGAATAATAGAATTTGTCCACTGAGATGGTGCCTTTGCTTATTACTTTGCTGGTTACTTTGCCTCTTAGCTTTCTACTTGAACTTTTACATTCTAGAATTCTATAGTGTTTGACGAGGTTATCGTTCTATTCCAAAGTGATTGAGGTTGTCATGTCATATAGGTAAGGGATAGTATTTGTCACTATTTGAGGTACTGGCAGGAGCAGTGGCGAAGTCGGTAAGATACTCGACGGCGGACAAGTAAATGCAGGGTTCAAATCTTGGGCTCGCCCGGTGGGTACTATACTACGGTGCCTGATGTTGTCATACAGGTGGTAGGTACTACAGTGCTTGATGTTGTCATACAGGTGGTGGTTACTACTTTAAACCCGTGCAATACTCGGTGGTTAACTACATCTTATGGGCGCTCAGTGCTGTGCTCATCACGTCAATGCTCGCCAGCCTCATCATCATCTTCCTGTGGCGCAGACATCGAGCGAGAGAAGAGAGACGACAACAACAACTGCTCAAAAGACGAAAGGGCATCGACTACCGCAGACCAGCCGAGATCAGCTAGAGGCAGCGAACTGATGAGATCTGCTAGAGGCAGCTAATTGATGAGATCAGCTAACTGAAGAGATCAGCTGGAGGCAGCTAACTGAAGAGATCAGCTAGAGGCAGCTAACTGAAGAGATCAGCTAGAGGCAGCTAACTGAAGAGATCAGCTAGAGGCAGCTAACTTAAGAGATCAGCTAGAGGCAGCTAATTGATGAGATCAGCTAGAGGCAGCCAACTGAAGGGATCAGCTAGAGACAGCTCAATACGTCCACCACAGGCTGGCACACACATGGGCAAAAAGAGATATAGTTATCATTGGACAAGATTAATTTATGACAGAATTTAGCAAATAAGAGAGAATTTCTGATGCATTAATGTCCCTTTACAACTTCTACTTTTCTGATATCACTCTCTATTTTCGATTTCTAAAAACTTGGACGTAGTGTAGCTATGAGCCTTCAATTGATTTACTGGACTGTAAATCTCTGTAGAATTCTTAGAGATGTCAAAGCTGTTAAAGGTAAGGTTAACATCCGTTTCCTCGCTCAAAAGCGATGTCAGTGACGGGTGAGCCCAGGATTTGAACCTCGCACATACTTATCCGCGATTGAGTTCCGAGATGTGAAGATGGAATTAGCGTTAAAGTTTTAACTATAAAAGAAAACAAACAAGAGATTTTCGACAAGTGACCATCAATATATCTTTATATTAAAACGATCTCGACCACAAACAATCACGTCACTGATCTCACATAATCACACACAACATTAACCCGTCCCACATGTAACATGTGATCACACACAACAGTAGCCTGTCCCATGTGTAACATGTGTGAACTCAACAGTCATCTAACAGTCGCTCGTGCTGCTCACATGATGGGTTGCTGGACAGGCAGCGTGGACTGGCCGACAGGCAGCTCCTGGGGTCCACCAGGCACGCCTGGCTTGCTGCCCTTCTGCTCGCTGTACGGCTGATCCGGTACCGGCTGATCCTTGGGGTCCAAGATGGACACGTGGTCAGGCAGAGGTCGCTTGGGTCCTATCTTACCTGTCGGGTCCCACGGCAACATGATCTTGACCTTGATGCCGAGCACACCTGTACACAAACAGCGCATCGTTAGCAGGTGAACATCTGAGAGCATCCAGCGTCCACAGAATTACTACAACTAATTACAGGTAGACTCTGGTAGCAACATCTAACCATTTATTAAGTAGAGATCAACAGGCACTAGCAAACAAAAGCCACAATGTCAATGTTGATGGAGTTCATTATACGCAAGAGAATGTCCATGAAGCAATACAGAGTAGAGAAAAATATTCAATAGATATATTTCTACAACATCTCAAAAGCTGATAAAGCTAAGGTTAACGTCAGTTCCCTCACTCGAAAGCGATGTCAGTGATGGGCGAGCCCAGGATTTGAACCCGCATCTACTGATCCGCGGTCGAGTATCTTACCGACTTTGCCACTGGCTCCAGCCAATGGCTTAATCAAATACACAAATTTTAATTTACTATAAGCAAATTCACTAAAGGAAAATTTAACGATAATAATTTTAAATCCGACTATACAGTCATTCGGATTTAAAGCCAATACACTAATACACTATGAAATATCAATAGAGATTAGAGCGTTAAGTCAATCTCATCTACTGGTTAGCTCAACAGTGATGGCAACAAGTGAAACTAAACCAGAGAGGCTCGTGTACAGTCCCACAGCTCTCGGGACAAGCTTTAACAAGTAGCATGCCACACAAGTCACAAATAAACAGCGCTCTCATTTGTCTACTTGAGCACAACAACAACGTTGGTGACGTACCCTGACGCAGGAGGACGTGCCTGACAGCGGTGTCGACGTAGTCGTTCATGGGGTCACCGCTGTGGATCATCAGTCCGTCAACAAACTTCATCGACTTGGCTCTCTGTCCCCTCAGCTTACCCGACACTATCACCTCACAGCCCTTAGCGCCACTTTCCATGATGAATCTCAGCACTCCATAGCAAGCCCTACAATCAATCAATCAATCATAATCTACAATCATTCCTTTTATATAAGTAATAAATATATAAACTGCTTTAAATGAACAGTAATCTATCTAACGCCATGGAGATTTGGTGGAGTGCTGTCAGCGTTTGATCTAACACAGAGGTCGACCTCGAAATCCAAGTACTTTATCAAAATCCAAGCAATCAACGCAGTCTTCAGTCAGGCGCTATACACAGAGTAAACTAATAGCAGATAAGGCATCTCGTTTAGTCTCTATTTTTCACATTCATGCAGTTGATTACGTAACACTACAATGTTCAACAGCCCAGCTCGGAGAGAGTGCAACAGAGCCACAGGCCACACACGACGTACCTGCGCACGGCTAGACCACCGATGAGCTTGTAACGCAGCGACTCAGCCTGAGCAATAGCACAGAGACCTCTGGTGACCACCTTCTCAGCATACAGCTGTTCAATCAATCAATCAATAGATCAATCAGTTAATAATAGCACAGAGACTCCTGGTGACCACCTTCTCAGCATACAGCTGTTCAATCAATCAATCAATCAATCAGTTAATAGATCAGTCAATGACAGTAATAGAAGTGCTAATAACATCTTTCTGCAGTGCACTGCCAAGTGGCAGGTTCAAGGTACATATTCATACTCAAAGTCTGCTTTCTCGCTCCATAAGAGCACTCCTTAGGTCAATAAGTTAATCCCTTCACAAAGTATATGCCTTATCCATAACTTACGTAGCATATAGCTTGGGAAAAATGTGGCTTCCCGTTGCCTTCTTCAGAAAATGTTAACATTTAATAAATGGACGGTTTCCTTAACTTTCTATCGCAACGCAAATAATATAATTGGACTCATGACCAGATAGTTAAAAACTATAAATGGTCAAAGTTAACGCCAGTTTCTCTTGAATGAACTTAACTTCCAGCTCAGATATCCTTATAGCATGAAATTATGACCACACTGGTTACAAGTCGATACGACTTCCGGAACCAGTATAATTAAGATGTAATACAAAGAGTAAGCGTATCAGAATGATTCAATACAAAAAGTTATTAATTATATTTATTATTATTAATACAAGGCATACCTCGACGGTTCCCTCACTGAAGTTGAATCGTTTCTGGACAACAGCGGTGAGCTCTCTGATCCGACGACCCTTCTCCCCGAGCACGCTCTGTGTGCGTGTGGCGAGGATGATGATCTCAGTGCGCGTGGGCGTCACTCGCACCTCCACGCCGCTGTACCCGTCCTCGGCCAGCTCACGAGTGAAAAACTCATTCAGCTCAGCGCGGAACACTCCGTCTTGTACAAACTGCGTGCACCAATCAAACGGCGAGATTTGAAGTAGCTCTGAATTTATCCTATTATTAGGGTTAGGAGTGCACCAATCAAATGGCAAGATTAGACGTCGCTATGAATTTATCTCAGTTGAATTTAGACTCTTATGCTATAGAGTATAATGATTGAGAACCCAACAAAACAGCAGGATTCAGGATTCATTTAGAGCTAAGCATTTAATCATTAAACAGATTTGATATCGCAACAACAAATTTCTGTATTGATATTATGAAGTCCTGTCATTAGATTACTGCCATCACTGCATCCTTGATTTCGGGCAAGCTTCATTTACTATAGCTAGGGTCAAAGTTTTCCAGCCTGGAAGGATTAGAAAAGGCAGACTACAATCAACAAATGCTACTATATTCTTGTATTTCTGAATTTGAGCGTAGTTCAACCTGATCATTCTGATTTAATGGTCAGTGGAAGAAATGATTAGCAAAAGTAATATTGAGGTTATAACCTATATATTTATAGGTCGCCAGATTAGGTAGTACGTGCAATTTTAACCTTAAATGTTTGTAAGAAAATAAAACGCTAGAACCCATCACAAGTCAGATTTATGACACAAATACTTCTAACCTACTAATTCAAAGGAATCCAATAATTGTTCTTAACAAGAACTACTATTTAGCAAAAGCTTTCTTGTCTAAGCAACACAGTAACTCCGGGTGTAAGCATTAATCGTTTCAAATCTAAGTAGCAAAAGCAGTAATTCAGGAATAATTTTGAATATATATAAGATTTATAATTTTACTATGTGAAAAGATTAGTATTTAGGAATAGGGCCTTATGGCAACATTAAATTTTAGGTTTCAATTTCGATCCATACCTTACGCTTCTTGCTGATTTGACTCGCCATTGTCGCAACATAAACAGGAAAAGGAATATTTTCACTTGGATTAAAACCACAACAATAATTTGGCTTCCTGTTTAAAGGTAATGATTATCTTCTTCTTTACAGCCATATTTTTTATACGAGAGTCACAACAGATACGATAAAAGCTCTGCTGTTGTCAATAACGACATCAGTCACTATTAAACCAAATTCTAGAAGACGAATGCCTAGTATTATGTTTATATTAAAATGAGATACGTGCTAGTTGTGTAGTTAAGTTTTTATTATTTTATTTTGAGTATGTCTTAATTTAGAAAAAGCAATTGAGCCTCCTGACCCAATATTGCTACGTTATGTTATATCCATTGAATAGCTCACTATGCGAACATCTAGCAAAATAGCTGTATGTATGTATATATATATATATATATATATATATATATATATATATATATATATATATATATATATATATATATATATATATATATACTTTAAAATTGGACCCCAGTATGCACACACAGCGTCCGGTATAGTTATAACAATCCTCAAATGCATTAAACTTGTAAAGCGGGTTCACTATATACTGTATAATGTTTATACAGCTATCACAGTGCTCGATGTTGTCAAAACAAGAGTAACACTCTAATCATACTGTTGTTGTTGTCCATAAACTGAGCCCAACACGTAAACCTTCATTTAGCCAGTACCCTTCCTTGGACTGACTATCCGGATTTTGGCCAGCACCATTTATCGACCATCCACATTCTGCTCATCGGTTTTGATTTGGTTCCATAGTGATCGATGTTGTCATGGACAACAGTAGCACTTTAATCATATTGTTGTTGTTGTCCAAGCTAATCACTTCAATAGTTCAGCGTGTAGGGTATGAAGTTTTAAGCGGCTATTCCTGAGGTCCTGGGATCAATTCCCAGCAGAGCTGATCAGAGAGCAAAATCGATGACACTAGCCTTTCAGGGTACACCATTTAATAGCAGCATATAACTATTTCCACTCTATAAATAATAATAACCTTTTTAGTTGAAGCCAGTGGCGGTTAAGATACCCGACCGCGGATCAGTATGTGCGGGGTTAAAATCCTGGGCTCGCCCGTCACTGACATCGCTTTTGAGTGAGGAAACTGACATTAACGTTAGCTCTACCAGCTATTTATAACTATTACCACTCTACAGCTAATAATAACTATTATTAGCAATATATACAATTTGACTATTACCACGTCATAACCAGTTCAAATATTTACAAATATTTCTTTCTCCATATATTTATTCATTTTTCTTCAAACTGGAGAATCTATTAGCAGCTCAACCGCAGCTTTTTTGAAAGACGACTAATACAGAACTGTCCAACATTACATCTTATAATTATTGATAATATAATACAGTTAACATCAGTAAATAAAAGTAAAATCTTTGCTGAGTGAAATCAGAATACATTAGAATGAGCATCAAACAAATGTGTGATTTTATAGCTAGCTGATAAATGATTTAAAAAGAGTAAAGAAATTGCAGTATGAAGCAGTTGAATTATACATAACAACACTGGGTCAGAAAGCACAACTGCTTGTTTGAGACTCACACAACTAGTGGCACTTGTTACAGTAGCATGAAATCAATTAGTGAAGGAATGATACATTTAATCAATCAATCAATCAATCATTAAATCAATCAATCAATAAATCAATCAATCAATTTTGTAATAACCAGCTGAACACGACCTCGTGTTAAGAGTTGACGAAAACAGGAAGACGAAACACATAAATAAATTCGTCAATCAATCAATCAATCAATCAATTACTTTCTTTCAGATGGAATGGCATTGTATCAATACTTAGCCTCAAATTCATCAACTAAATCAATTAAACTGAGCTTGGTAAATAATATTAATTTGGTTTGACAGTATATCACTCTCTTAGTGCACTGTCCATAGTATATAACGCCTCAGTATGACAGTATATATATATATATATATATATATATATATATATATATATATATATATATATATATATAGGCTATATATATATATATATATATATATATATATCAATTTGTTATTACTAGCAAAATAGCAGTTCTAATAGGATATACATGTTTATAATATATATGTTTATAATATATATATATATATATATATATATATATATATATATATATATATATATATTATCTTTTAAATTATTTACGATGTCAAATCAGATACAGTTATGAGATTGTCTCTAGTCTTGTTTAACAGTTCTAGACTGCTGTTGTTGTTGCTGCTGCTGTTGTTGTTGTTGCTCCGGCTGTTTCTCGTCTGACCACGGCTCACTGTGCCAAGCGACGTAGACGAAGGCGGCTATGACGGCATTGACGGCTATCACAGCCGGTATAGCAGCGTAGATACTGCTCGTGCCTGCCGGTAGTGACATCAGACCTGTGAGCAACAACAACAACAAATAGTAAACAATAAATATCACACAAGAACAAAACAAGAATAATAATATATATATACAGCTAACGAGAAATATCAAACATGAACAAAATAAGATATAGAAAACTAGAAATATCAAACTAGAAATAGCAAACTAGAAATATCAGTCAATTAGAAAAATACAAAGCTAATGTAATTGTAAATATCATTATATAGCAAATGGATTAAATAATATGATAGCAATAACTGGCAGAATATACCATCATCATCATCATCATCATCTTCCCTTGAAACCCAGTTTAACTGGAAGAACTTAAGTTGAAAATGAAATTTAAATAGAAAAGTACTTGGACTATAAAGTAATATATTGTACTATACATCAAATAATACATTGTTTACAAAGGAGAAATTTCCGGAAAGAGTTGGTACAGATAAACCGTGATAAAAGTATTAAGAAATAGGAAGAAGAGTTGGATAGGACACATTCTAAGGGGAGACAGTTTACTAAAAGAAGGCAACAGGAAGGAATGAGAAGCAGACCTTCGAATATAACCGCCTTGCTGACGTAGTACGTTGCTATGGGGCACACGAGCATTATGAGAGTAAAGAGCAGAAGCTTTCCCATCACTTCTATCGGAGTCTCCATCTGTCGTCGTCTGTCTCCTAATAGATCTACGCAAAAGACCAGAAATATTAATAATATTTACGCAAAATATATATAAAAAATATCTTAATAAAAATATTAATAATATCTACGCAAGAGACAAGAAATATTAGTCATCATGGAGAGTAAAAAGGAAATAACAAAAACTACAAAAAGAGTAACTAAGCAAGGCAACAATGCTAAACGTGGGATGAAATGGAATCTTACTTCTCCTCAGCACATTTCTTTTGCAGATTGGTTTGGGTGAATTGATGTGTAGTGATGTGTGCAGTGGGGAGGTCCCTGACATCCTCCCTGGATGAGGAAATTTTTACTATTATTGTTTGCGAATCAAAATACTGCACAATACAGTCCTCGACAACAAAAAAGGCTCCAGAGTACAAACAATTCAACGAGAAATAGTTAATCAATGTCGATATAGCTTGCTTCTAATCTTTGGACTGATTTTCTGGATCTTGGAATTTGCACAGTTTTTAGACCTTATTTTGCTCATCAGTTTTTTGATTTGTCTCAATAGTGTTCGATATTGTCATTGATGACAGTAGCACTTTATTGCTATTGTTGCTGTTGTTCTAAAGATATAAAAGCTTTCCTAGAAAGTTCTGACAAAAATTCATTTACAATCTATTAATAATTTTATAGTATATTAATTGTACAATATATTTGTAATATATTTTCCAATATATTAATTGTTATATATTTTAAGATTTTAATATATCCGATAATATACTTTTGTTGGGAGCTCAAGTGATTTCTAAACCTTATACTTGGTACAAGTCACTTAGTTAAATATTATTTTTTCGTAATTTTATATTGTATTGTAGATGAGAAGGGTAGTGCAAATAAAAATTGACAATCTAGACCAAAGATTTAATAAAAAACTCAAAATGCATTCTACCATTTTACTCACTAACAATTCAACTATTCTCTCATATAGAAAGTTGCGTTAAACATAAGTAAAGAGCACCCGATAATTCTGGGGTTGTTTGCCATCCTCGCTTGTTACTCAGTCGCCTCTTACGACGCGTGCAATTTTCAGTTGCTCTATTCTTCAGTGGCCCGGACACAACACGGGTTATAATTAACTACTATCTCACATCTAGTAAACTTACCGTCCAAAAGATTTGCCCTCTATTTGTTAGATGAAACTTTTGTTTACATTCTGCCAAAAACCCCTGATATCGCTCACCTAACTTCCGATGAAAAGTTGACTATCATTAGGCTTACAGATTTCAAGAGAAATAATCATCTATGATGTTATAGAACATTTTCAATACCACATATATTTAAATCATTCGGGTAATTCCATTATTAATTTAATGCTATATATAGAATAAAGAAAAACCATAGAAGTGTCAAAGGCAATCTCAACCATTGTAAACATTGATTTCAAGAATTGCACAGATGCCAACAACTAATTTTGCTGGCCGGAGGTAAACAATATCAGCTGATCTTTATTTAAAGGCATAAATAATGTAGTTTTTGAACATTTGTGAAGCTTTTAAATGATAATGAAACACTCTAGGAGCACATTTATCGTCACATCTATCCAACATATCGTCATGACAACAAATTATTTGAAACGAATTCCTATTAATTGGATGTATATTTTTATAATACAAAATGCTAACAAATTTTATTTAAAATCTCTTCAAGGATATCCCCCATTCTTTAGTTTCCGGATTTCTTGAATTTGTATGCCCAAATGCGCAACAATACATCATCCTAAAACCGTTCATAGACCGAATATCGTGAAATATATCTGAAATTACAGAAATTACTATTAAATACACATATGGCAAAGAGGCTTTGTTTACCTTCGCGATTAAATTAATCATGATGGAAATCAAGTAGCTCTTTTTACAAAACTGGCATCGCTGAAACAACAGTCATGCCATATCTACCTATTTTAAATATCTTTGATGCTATATGAATTGCCAGATTTTACTTTCTTGTCAGCTCAACCTAAAAGCGATTCCTCGATCCTTTATTGTACACTTCGTATTTAAGCTGTTCTTTTTCGCAAACATCACAATCCGTCATTAAAAATTTCAAATAATTTACATCATGTTGTTCTTTTCAATATCGTTATTTGTATATTAAAGGAACAATCGACCAATTACTATATAACTGCCTGTATTTATATGCACGAAATTAATCTATAACGTACTAGGATCACGAGATCGATGTAGGCCTATTAAATTCTCGGGGGAAGGTTAATAATTAGGCTATTGTACAATAAGTTTTACAATTTGCGGGACGGGATTGAGCTAAAGGAGTATCGATCTCCCAATTTGTTCAAATTGATCCCTTTAGAAATGAAGCATAAAATGCCGTTATTAGTGACCCCCCCTCTTTGAATTTTTGGATAATTCTAACACCGATTAATGATGCTATATTTAGGCTACATGTATGTAAGGATTGATTATTTCGCTGTACTCTGTGAGTAATCTTAATTGCAATGCTTGTTATTACTTTCAGGATGTTGTCCAGGATATTACAGCTTTAAACCGGAGCAAGTTCTGCTTTTAGGCTATATTTAGATATTCAGTTTTGAGAATACTGAAAATCCACCAATCAAAGAGAGCTAAGCTGGAAGGAGAGCCAAGTCTAACGCTATTGGTCATCTAAGTGGCACACCTCTGTACGACCTCTGTGAACATCAGCGATTTTGTGTTTTCAATTTCATTCCTATCTCTCTTACTTTCATTCGCTATGATTCTGTTTTCTTCTCTAAAACTAAGATACCTTTCTAATGATTATTTTTTAATAGCTGCTTCTACAATATGAGTTAGAGTGCACTAAGTCTTGATCTTCCTAATATAATATTATTCATCTTGTTGTTGTCTGGTAGCATTCCGTCGTTTTTAAGTAGGTTAAGCATCATCACAAGCCCTTGGTCGTGTGCATTTGCCATTGGAATTCTTTCAATGCTAGAATTCAGTTCTGCATGTCAGAAATTTTTCCCTATGTACTACAATAAGTACTTCTTAAGGCCTTTCGGTTTGAGTTTCTTCTTTAGTACAATTAAATTACAAAAATAATTTATAAAAAAAATATTTACGAATCGCTAATTACGGCATGCAGTTGTGATTGAAATTTGTAACCAATGATAAGTAATGCATCGCTACTGTTGTTATATCCTGCTCTTCAAACTAAAAAATCAAAATAAATTAATCTGAAATACTAAAATAAAATGTAAAATTCTAAATTTTGTCGGTGAATAAAACCTCGTGACTTTATTATAAAAATGCTCAGCAACTCCATAAAATAACTTAACAGAATCCCCGGGTTCAATACGTCCAGGCTGAGGAGCTGTCACTAGTCACGAATTGTTTGTTTATTCTTTTATTATTGATTGATTGCACAAAACTATTTATTACGACTGATTTGCCTAATAAATAAATAATAGACGAGTATGTATTGCATTCGTCTAAATCTTAAATCTATTTTACGCTCATTGAATTAAAGCTTTCGTGAGATTTTTTGTTGTCTGATTTTTCTGACTATTTCTTGCCATGTGTATGACATTGGAAAGTTGAACTCTCGCGAACCGGTTGAGTTTTAAAAAGCGACTAAGCAGAAGCCGATAAAATAAAAGGGAAGCCGTTTTTTTAAACTAATTATCTCTAAAAATATATAATTCTAAGATATGAATTTGTGTTTCGACACAGTCTATGGTGACCAATAGTCTATTGTGACCAATGGAATTAGTTGAACAGGAAATTTACTGAGCGCGAGTTTGGTGTGACTCTACTAATAAGTTTAGACTGATGAACATTTCAGACCCGGTAGTTCTTGAATGATGATTTCATATATAACTTGATTTCTCGCTAATTTGGCGGATATATGAGTTTGTAGCGGTGAATTCATTTATAATGTTTTCTTGATGGCAATTAATTTTAAAAAATAATTTTAATTTGGATACTAATGCAAGAAATGAATATATATATATATATATATATATATATATATATATATATATGTATATATATATATATATATATATATATATATATGTATATATATATATATATATATATATATATATATATGTATATTTATATTTAATCCGATTATTTGAGAAGTTTTGGACTCTGATAGTATAGTACTTGATGTTATCATGGGTGGCTCTAGTTGTGTAGTTATTTGTTTTTAATCAGGATGATTTCGAGTGTAGGTGGTTCTCCGTAAATGGCTTTAGATGAAATAATCTGACTGTTTCTTTAATAACTGGACCAGCACCATTTAACATCTTTTTTCTTTCTCTTCAGCAGTTTTTAAAAATCATTTTTGTGAATTGATTCATAGCGATGTGTAATTCAAACCTATTGAATTTGTGATCTGCCTTTTGAATTTTTGATCTGTCTATGGAATTTGTGATGTACCCATTGAAATTCTGTCATGTGTTTGTAATTTTGTTACGAATCAGGATAAATTCTCTAGAAAATTTGTTCAGATCAAACAAAATAATAATCTAGAACATTATAATATTATATCAAGGACATTTTCGGAGTTGCTGATAGTCTGAATAACTTCAACTGTAATTTTAAACTATAGTGAAGTGCAAGCATTTAGCAACAAATAGCATTACTAGTGCAGTATATCTACTGTTAGCCTTTTATCTCGATAAAAGCCAAAAATTACTTATTTAATCTTTATAACTGACCCAATTAGAACTATCTGGGTCAGTGAAATATCTAGGTCATCAGAATCTAGGCCTATTTCTGGATTGAGGTCATTAAGGACATGAAACCAAGCCTGTCCCCTGATCATAAGAAAGCCGATACAGTGTGTCAGAAGATATGGATGTTCAGAAGTTACCTAGTCGCAATATTGACCCCCATCTTGTTCCTGCCCGTTCCCATCGTTTACAACTCAGAGGTGGGTGTGTTAATCTGTCAGTCAATGTTCAATCGCATTGGTCTATCATACATATCAGAACTTATCAATCAATCAATATTTAGTAAATCAAATTGATCTATCATAGATATAAATATATTAATATTCAGTCACACTGGAGTGGTATCTCAATACTGTATAGGTCATGCTATGTAGTGATTAATTGTACTTCTACTGTTATATAGGCAGGGAGATGTCTATATGCTATACTAGTCATGGCAGTGTATTGGATGACGGAGGTTGTGCCGATGGCGGTCACTGCATTACTTCCCATTGTCTTCATGCCGTGGTTTGGAATCATGGACTCAAAGAAAGTCTGCGCCAATTATCTCAAGGTATGAAGAACTTCTGCTTAGAATTTAGCAGAATTCACCAGGATTTAACTGTAGGTACCAGGATTTAACAGAATTCCCCAGGATTTAGCAGAATTAACTAGAATTTAAAGAATTCACCAGAATTTAGCAGAATTCACCAGGATTTAACAAAATTTATCAGGATATAGCAAATTGTTCTAAAAGTTACCAGAATATTTAAAAATATATCAGAAACACCATACCTATTACTATTGCATTCATTCCGACTCCATTGACATTTTATGTCTTGGAGGCAGAGAAGGGTAATGCTAAAATAGCCAGAAAACTTTCTAAGACAAATGGAAAAGTTCCTTGCCCCACAGAGAAGAGTGGATAAGATCTGTTTGCATCCAGCCCTAGCTAAACTTAGATTCACACATATTAACACATGTATTGTATGTTACAGTATGTTAACACATGTGTTGTATGTTACAGGATGCTAACATGTTGTTTCTGGGAGGACTGATGGTGGCTATAGCTGTGGAGAAATGGAACCTGCACAAGAGAGTGGCCCTAAGGACCCTCATGCTGGTGGGCTCTGAACCTGTGTGGTGGGTGACTACTGTAGAATATGCAGAGTTGTTACATTTAATGTTTTTTGTTCATATTTCTAAACGTATCACGCATCTTTATGCTTATGACATTGTGTAGTACCTCTGAGTAAATGAACATTAGTAATCACTACTATTTAGTTGTATAAGAAATGAAGAGCTTGCTGATTGATACCTCTATTGATTTGCTTATTGATTGAGTACTTGATTGATATATTAATTGATTAAATAACTGATTGATTGATTAGCTGATTGACAGATTGAGTGATTGAGTGCTTAATTGATATATTAACTTATTAAATAAATCTTTGATTGATTAGATGATTAATTGATTGATGGAATGCTTGCTTGATATCTTGATTGAATATTTGATTGATTGACTGGTTGATTGATTTAATGATTTCATGTTGCAGGATTGTGTTTGGATTCATGGGGGTCACTGCTTTCCTGTCGATGTGGCTGAGTAACACGGCTACGACGGCGATGATGGTGCCTATAGCCCACGCTGTGCTCAAGGAGCTCGGGGAGCATCGCAGACTGGAGCTGGAGCAGATAGTACTGGAGCAGGTGGACGGGAAGATCGGTGAGTTAACTGATTGATTGATTGATTGATTGAAGTATTATATGATTGGTGGACTGATAAGTGATTGCTTGATGTAATGATAGATTGTTTGATGATTTTATTGATTGATTGACGTATTGGTTGATTGATTGATATATTGATTGATTGATTGATGGACGTATTGGTTGATTGATTAATATATTGATTGATTGATTTACGTATTGGTTGATTGATCGATATATTGATTGATTGATTGACTTATTGATGCATTGATTGATTGATGTATTGATTGACGTATTTGATTAATTGATGTATTGATTGACTGATATATCGACTGATATGTACCGCAGATAAAGTTCTAAACCACCGCTCGGTCAGTATAGACAGCCAATCAGCGGGTGCTAAAGAAAGCACCACATCGTTCAGACACCCATCCACCCACCAGACACCCTCTGACACCTCCCACCCCCTCTCCACCACCTCTCAGAGAGCACCCCTCGACTCTGACCCAGGCACCCCGGGGTCAACCCCCCGCGCGGGTGATGTAGCAGCAGTGCAGATCCATGGCATGAGGGCGGAGCGACTGGGTTCTAGCTCCACCCACCACATGGGGGCGGGAGCTCAGGATTCGCTGATGAGGAACAGCGATTACGCCCACGCAGGCGGAGCCATGACGACGTCGATGATGAGGGCGGACTTCAGGGCGCGACACACTAGCGGCATGTCGCTGGGGGAGGAGCCTGGGAGGCATCGGGGGCGGCACTTCAGTGGCCCCGCCCCCGAGGAGGCAGAGCGGTTCAAGTCGGGGCACACCAGCGGCACGGCAGGGGAGGAGCCAGCGAGTCAGCGGCATCGTGCGAGGCACCCCAGTGGCACGGCAGCGGTGCTTGTGGGGGAGGAGTCAGGGAGTCAGCGGCACCGTGCGAGGCACCCCAGCGGACCTTCAGGGGACGATGCACAGCGCAGACGTAGAAGATATATCAGCGCCGCGTTAGCGCCATCTTGAGATGTTTACGATATTTAGAATATTACTAGTGACAGATAAACCAGTAGTTTATGATATTTAGAATAGTACTAGTGATAGATAAACCAGTAGTTTATGATATTTAGAATAGTACTAGTGATAGATAAACAAGTAGTTTATGATATTTAGAATAGTACTAGTGATAGATAAACAAGTAGTTTATGATATTTAGAATAGTACTAGTGATAGATAAACAAGTAGTTTATGATATTTAGAATAGTACTAGTGATAGATAAACAAGTAGTTTATGATATTTAGAATAGTACTAGTGATAGAAAAACAAGTAGTTTATGATATTTAGAATAGTACTAGTGATAGATAAACAAGTAGTTTATGATATTTAGAATAGTACTAGTGATAGATAAACAAGTAGTTTATGATATTTAGAATAGTACTAGTGATAGATAAACAAGTAGTTTATGATATTTAGAATAGTACTAGTGATAGATAAACAAGTAGTTTATGATATTTAGAATAGTACTAGTGATAGATAAACAAGTAGTTTATGATATTTAGAATAGTACTAGTGATAGATAAACAAGTAGTTTATGATATTTAGAATAGTACTAGTGATAGATAAACAAGTAGTTTATGATATTTAGAATAGTACTAGTGATAGATATAGTGATTGAACTATTTACAAGTGTAAATGTTAATTTTTTGTAAAATTTAAGTAACAAAATGTAAGTAATAGAAAATCAACGATAAGAATTATCTATTAAGCATATATACTGCATATCTTGAATCATCTTATGGAATTATATTATTATCACATACTTGTATATTGCATGTGTATGTAAAAGCGCAAAAGTAAGAACATCCTAAGTATTACGCATGTTTTTAATGCGCAGTATTAGGTCATTCTTTGTACTATATGTGCTTCTAAATGCGCAGGAGTACGAGCATCTTATGTAAAATATGTGTTTGTAAATGTGCAGGAATACGAGCATCCTATGTAATGTATGTTTTTATTAACATGCAGGAGTATAAGAGAGTCAGAGCCCTTGGCTGACCCCGCAGTGGACCTGCTAGCGAAGGACTCGGCGTTTCGTAACTTCAGCATAGCGCTCAAGATCAGCATTGCCTACGCCGCCAATATCGGAGGCACAGCAACTCTCACAGGCACCGGCCCTAACATAGTGCTCAAGGGTCAAGCTGATGAGTTAGTACCAGCTGTCAATCAATCAATCAATCAATCAATCAATCAGTCAATAAATCAGTCAATCAATCAGTCAATCAATCAATCAATCAGTCTGCCAGTTAGTCAATCAATAAAATAATCAGTCAGTTACTTAGTCAAAAAGTCACTTAGTCCATAAATCTATCACTGAAGATATTCATTGATAACCTTGATTGATTGATTGATTGATTGATTGATTGATTGATTGATTGATTGATTGATAATGTAGACTGTATGGATCAGATCTTGGTATTAACTTCAGCTCATGGTGTGTGTGCTGTATGATTGATTGATTGATTGATTGATTGATTGATTGACTAATTGATTGATTGATTTATTGACTCATTGACTGATTGATTGATTGATTGATGATGTAGACTGTATGGATCAGATCTTGGTATTAACTTCAGCTCATGGTGTGTGTGCTGTATGATTGATTGATTGATTGACTAATTGATTGATTGATTGATTGACTCATTGACTGATTGATTGATTGATTGATGATGTAGATTATATGGCTCAGACCATGGTATTAACTTCAGCTCGTGGTGTGTGCTGTATGATTGATCGATCGATTGATTGATTGATTGATTGATTGATGATGTAGATTGTATGGCTCAGACCATGGTATTAATTTCAGCTCATGGTGTGTGTGCTGTATAATTGATTGATTGATTGACTAATTGATTGATTGATTGATTGACTCATTGACTGATTGATTGATTGATTGATGATGTAGACTTTATGGATCAAATCATGGTATTAACTTTAGCTCGTGGTGTGTTCTCGCTGTTCCTAACATGATTCTCTCTCTGCTGCTCGCCTGGCTCTGGCTCATTCTCTACTTTGTGGGCATCAAGTGAGACACCAATCAATCAATCAATCAATAAGTCAATCAATCAATGGATATTAAGTGATGCTATAAAACTATAGCTAATTTAATCTTGATTTAAAGTGCATTGTTTGTATTTGCTATTCCCGTCACTGACATCGCTTTCGAGTAGGAAACTGACGTTAACAGTTGTTTTACCAGCTTTTTTAATATGAACTTCATATTATATTTTATTAGCATGATTGTATTATGAGTGTATTGATTGATTGATTGATTGATTGATTGATTCAGAGAGGCGTTTTGCAAACGTAAGAAGACACTCCCACAGCAAGTGGGCAGTCCTACGATAGACACAGCGTCTGATGTGATTCGTCGAGAGTATCGCAAGCTAGGACCAATGAGGTGAGAGCTTGCCAATAAAAAATAATTGAAATAAAAGAACGTAAGTAACTTCAATGAAGCTGTTTAAGGCATCCAATTTAATTTGATTGAATTGTAAATTTAAATGTCGCACTGTAAGTGAAAACTTATTTTTTAAAATTAAAATATAATAAATTATTTGCTTAATTCTTTAATTAAAATATAAATTACTGAATTTAATAATTAATTGTTTAATTAAAATATTAAATAAAATAATTAATTTATAATTTATTCAATTCAACTTCAAGCTAGTGGCTGTTAAGGCAGTGCTTGAGATGTCGATGATACCATCTGTGGGTGTTGACACAGGATTTAAAATCAAATTAAATTTCAATTATTTCTTTATATTTTAGTGAAATAATGTGATATTATGTTTCATATTGTGCCTATAGTTTTGCCGAGGCAGCAGTGTTGTGCCACTTTATTGTGCTGGCTCTGTTGTGGCTGACACGCAATCCTGAGTTTGTGCCGGGCTGGGGCGACCTACTGCCCAAGAAGTGAGTAATCGATCAATCAATCAAATCAAATCAATCAATCAAACAATAACTTTCTCTGTCAAAGGATCAATCAATCAGTCAAACAATCCAGCAATTAATCAATTAATGAATCAGTCAAACGTACTTTATCTAAAGTCTAACCATAGTATTGTATTGTACTGTACTGTATTGTACTGTACTATACAGTACTGTACTGTACTATGTTGTATTGCATTGTATTGTATTATTGTATTGTATAGTATTGTACTGTACTCTACTGTATTGTACTGTATTGTACTGTATTGTATTGTATCATATTGTACTGTATTGTACTGTATTGTACTGTGTTGTACTGTGTTGTACTGTATTGTATGGTATCATATTGTACTGTATTGTATTGTAGATACGTGACAGACGCCAGTGCCGCTATCACAGTCTCGGTCTTTCTCTTCCTCATCCCGTCTCGTCTACCCACTTGGCTCTGTGCCAGCAAATCTCAGTATCCCGGTTTGTACTGTTGGGCAATTTAGACCATTTTCCATGTAAACAAATCCAGTGAATGTCCCAGATTTTACTCTCTGATCAGCGCGGCTGGGATTCGAACCTACGAGGATTCAATTCACCTCAGGATCTGTCATTTAAAACTTTCTGACGTCGTTACCTGATGACTCTAACCAATGTGCTATTGAGACACTCAACGTGTGTGTGTATGTGTGTTTAGATCACTTGGAGTCTCAGTGCATGTGTACCTGTATGTGTGTGTATGTGTGCTTGTATGTGTGCTTGTATGTGTATGTATGTGTGTCTAGATCGCTTGGTGTCTACGACGGTAGCCCCGCCTCTTTTGGACTGGGCGACAGTTAACAAGCAGATGCCGTGGAGCGTCATCATACTACTGGGCGGTGGCTTCGCACTGGCTGAGGCCTGCAATGTAACTGTCAATCAACCTGTCAATCACTCTATCTACCATCTGTCAATCAAATGTTTAAATCTATCTCTCTATCTACCATCTGTCAATCAAATGTTTAACTCTATCTCTCTATCAACGATCTGTCAATCAAATGTTTAATTCTATCTCTCTATCTACCATCTGTCACTCAAATATTTAACTCTATCACTCTATCTACAATCTGTCAATCAACTGTTTAACTCAATCACTCTATCTACAATCTGTCAATCAAATAATTGCTTGATTGGCGCAGGAGTCTGGTCTATCGGCCACTATCGGTGAGTTGCTGCGACACTTCTCTCAGCTCTATGATTGGTTCGTTGCTCTGCTGGTCAGCGTCATCACCGTTGTCATAACAACGTTCACGAGCAACATCGCCACGGCAACCATCTTCATACCCATCCTAGCAAACATGGTCTGCTTCATTGCCTTTATCAATACTCTTTAATTTAGCCTATTTGAATGATCTGTTTCACTGCCTCTATTAAAATAACATCAAATGCAACGTGACCTAATACATAAAGTCGGTAAGATACTTGACTGCGGATCAGTACGTGAGGAGTTCAAATCCTGGGCTCGTTCTCTCACATTTAGGAGGTGAAACAGATTCAAGTAATAACAGGCAGTATTCATTGGTTCTTTTTGTAGTTAGTAGCTTCTTTCAGTAATTCATTCAGCTGCTCTACCTAAAACTGATTGATTGATTTATTTACCGATTGGTTGATTGATTGACTTACTGATTGATCAATTGATTTACTGACTGATTATTTGATTGATTGACTGACTGATTATTTGATTGATTGACTGATTGATTGATTTACTGACTGATTGATTGATTGATTTACTGAGATTTATTGATTTACTGACTGACTGAGATTTATTGATTTACTGACTGATTGGTTGATTGATTTACTAACTGATTGATTTACTGATTGATTGATTGACTGATTGATTGATTTACTGACTGACTGACTGATTGAGAGTAATTGACTGACTGAGATTTATTGATCGATCGACTGTCTATTTGATTGGCTGATTGATTGATTGATGCAGGGAGAGAGCGCAGGTATTCACCCACTGTACCTCATGTTTGCGGTCACTATATCGGCGTCGTTTGCATTCATCCTGCCTGTGTCCACTCCACCCAACGCCATCGTCTTCGCTTACGGAGACATCAAAATCATCGACATGGTAAAAACACTCCCAGTCTAAACTTTGAATAGCATAGCACGCTGGAAAATAGCATTGGAATAGCATTGAATAACATTGAATAGCATTGAATAGCATTGGTGCCTATTTGATATGACTTTAGGCGCCATACGGTATTCTGCGGTGCATAGAAAATAGACAGTAACTGACAAAATTATCAAAATTGGGTTAGCGTTACTTTTAGCTTCATTTCATAGTTATCTATCATTGGACCTAGTAATTGTATGGATAATTATTAGAAATAGTTGTAGTGTAATAATAATAATAATAATAATAATAATAATAATAATAATAATAATAATAATAATAAGACTTTCCATGCCTTTGCAAAGATTTAATGCAGTCTGCTTCTTTTGTTCTTTAAGCCGATTGATGACCTCGAGTAGCCGTGCGGCGATTCAGCACGTATTGCTTGAATCGTTTTTATCAAACGTCAGGTTCTTTACACTGGGGTAAATTTGTAATAATAAATAATAATAATAATAAAGGTTTAACGTCCGTTTCCTCATACGAGGATGATGTCAGGGACAACGTACTGCATTACATTGTAGTTGATGTTTGTATTACTACGGCACAGGTGCTACTGAGTTTTGTATTGTAACATATTGTATCATATCGTATTGTATCATATTGTATTGTATTGTATTGTATCATATTGTATTGTATTGTATTGTATTGTACAGATCAAGGCAGGCATTCCCATGAGTATTATCTGCACTCTTGTGCTGCAGCTAGCTCTCAACACTTGGGGCTCTGCTTTCTTCAATCTCGACCAATTCCCCGACTGGGCCCAAAGACCCAATCTCACAGATCCCATGGCAACCGCTGAGTCCTGGTCGTCATGGAACTCCACTACGCTATCTCCCTAACAACGGTTGCCATTGACAACGGATCGTGATAAATCTAATAGTGCTGTCTCTTTAACGTCTGTTGTCCTAGCAACAGTTGCCTGATAATGATTGTCCTGGAAACGGTTGTCCTGACAGCAGTCGTCCTGACAACGGTTGTCCTGGCAACGGTCGTCCTGGCAACGGTTGTTCTGGCAACGGTTGATCTGGCAACGGTTGTCCTGACAATGGATTGCAGCTATTGAGCTTCTTTTGTTGAATATCTGTTTTTGATATACTCTGATCAATTGATCGTCCATGACAACATTGTGCATCGTGACAGTATGGCCTACAGCATAATATTGAGCCTTAGTAACATCTATTGCCTAGGCAACTAATACCATGGTAACCTAAGTCAGTGTCTTATATGAAATGCTTATAGATTTGAACGATGCCGTTTCTCTCATTAATTTATTAATTGATTGATCGTTGGACTGACTGATTGATTGATGTGAGTAATTGATGGATATGTTTGATTGACTGATTGATTGTTTTGCTGATATAAAAATGCATCATCTTAGCTGATTGCTTAATTTGCTAACTGATTGATCGGTTAGTTGATCGGTTAATTGAGCGATCAGTTGAAGCACTGATGCGTGTTTGCTATATTAGTCCTTGAGGTCATCATGAGATAGAGAAAAGTGAGGAAACGTTTAGTGGCGTATCTACTGGTGTTGATCAACAATCAATCAATTATGTCGAGTGATCGGTTGATCAATCAATTATGTCAAGTAATCGTTAATTACTCTGAATACTGTTAAGTACTCTGTCTCTCTCTCTCTACCTACTTGCTGTTGTTTCAAAGTACCTGAGAGCATTTAGTTGAAAGTACTTTGTTATGTGTTCCTCTATTACTTGCTGTTGTTTGCAAGTACCTGATAGCATTTGCTTGTGAGTACTTTGCTAGACTGTTTGGCGTTCCTCTATTACTTGCTGTTGTTTACAAGTACCTTATAGCTTTTGCTTGTAAGTACTTTGTTAATACCGTTCGGTGTTCCTCTATTTCTTCTAGTGTACTTAAACTAGCTGTGCTAGTGTACTTGAACTAGCTGTACTAGTGTACTTAAACTCAATGTTTTAGATCTCATTTCATTGCCTTGCTTTGTTTTTATTATTCATGTTGACTTAGCAGCTGTTATTATGTTCGTGATTGTAGGAGACGACTAAGTCAGATAGAGCTGTAGTGTGCAGCTATTGATCATACTTTATTTCTGCTCATTTTATTGGTGGGATGGATTCTTATTAATTACTTGCCATTGCACTTGCCGTAGTCTTTTATTTTTCTCTCTTTCACTCGCTCTCTGTCTCTCTCTCTCTCTGTCTCTCTATTACTCTCTCTCTCTCTCTTTCTGTCTTTTGCTCTCTGTCTCTCTCCCTTTCTCTATCGCTCTGTCTCTCTCTTTCTCTCTCTCTCTCTCTGTCTCGGTCTCTCTCTCTCTCTCTCTCTCTCTCTATCCAGTATCTCTTTCTGCCTGTCTCTGTAACTTCTTTTCTATTCTTTATTTTACTCTCTATCGCTCTACCCCTCTCTCTACCCCTCTCTCTACCTATATATATATATATCTCTCTCTCTCTTTCTCTCTCTCTCTCTCTCTCTCTCTCTCTCTCTCTCTCTCTCTCTCTATCAGTCAGTATACATAGAGTGTACCTCTAGTTGACGTAGATGTAATACTGTAGTATCGGGTGTTTTACGTGTTCTATGCTCTGCTATTTCTACTCGCCATATTTTTATACTTATGTGATAGCTGCTCTACTAGACCAGAAAAGTTTAATTGAATTGCAGTTATTATCGAGTGAGGAGTTTGCTCTAGCCATGATCTCTTTTAAGCTGCAGTTCTTCTAACGTGTATGCTCTCTCTCTCTCTCTCTCTCCCTCTCTCTCTCTGTATTCCCACGCTGAATTGTGCTGAGATGTGTACAATTTTGTCAGCTACACAATCAAACCTTGTAGTCGCTATAGATTTCACCGAAAAATGTAGTTTTGAATCTGTATCTGTTAGTATTTCTGGAGATTTTTCTGGTCTAGCGTTTCTGGGTAAATTGTTTTATAAAAAAGCTAAGGTAAAGCTAGCGTTAACGTCAGTTTCCTCACTCGAAAGCGATGTCAGTGACGGGAGAGCCCAGGATTTGAAGCCCCCGTACATACAGATCCGCGGTCAAGTATCTTACCGACATCTCCACTGAAAGTCGATAAGATTTCTCTTTTGACGCCCCTGAGATCATATTGAGCAGAGAAAACTGACGTGAAGTGCTGTTCGTTAACTATTCACAGTCATGCCGTCATTCTTGTTTTTATCGTAGTTGTACTGGTTTGATAGCTCAATGGATAGCACGCTTGTTTGAGAAGCAGCTAGGAGATTATAGGTTCAAATCTCAGCCGAGCCGTCTCTGTCAGTATCCACTGAGGTACTCGGTGTTATAATAAACTGTATTATCTCTATCGTCCTTGACAACGTTTAGCACTAGATGATTAGAAGCATTATTATTTACATAAATATTATTAGAATCACTATTATTTATATAATTATTATGGTAACAGCTTTATTATTATTGTTAGACTTATAAATTTTCCATTTTATATAAAATTATTAATATTATTATTATTATTTATATAATCGTTATTATTAGACTTATTATTATTTATTTATTTAGACTTATAATAATTATTATTGTTAAAATAGCCATTATTAGACTTATTATCATTTATTTATTTAGACTTGTAATTATTATTATTATTTATATAGTCGTTATTATTAGACTTATTATTATTTATTTATTTAGACTTATAATTATTATTATTATTTATATAGTCGTTATTATTAGACTTATTATTATTATTTATTTACACTTATAATTATTATTATTATTAAAATAGCCATTATTAGACTTATTATTATTATTTATCTAGTTGTCTTCACGCTGGGCTTGACGCTGTAGGTGACTTTATCTCTAGGAAATTACTGATTGGAATCTTTAATTAATTATTAATTAATTAATTACTAATGAATTACTGATTGGAATCTCTCTCTAATTAATTACTAATTAATTACTAATTAATTAATTACTAATGAATTACTGGTTGGAATCTCTCTAAACGTGCAGGAAATCTACGAATGCTACAGATTTGTTGGTGACTCGTTAATGAAGATACTGACGTTATGTGGAAGCGTTTGTTTCTCTGACAATTTATGTAACCTAGATATTATTATATGTTTATACATAGCTTATCTAGATATTATTATCCGTTTACACATAGCATATCCAGTGCCGTAGCTAGCGCCCCCCGGCCGGGGGGGGCCCGGAGCAAAGGGGGCCCCCGATTATAAAAAATAGAAAATTTTATTGCGCAAGAAACTTAATATCTCGCACAACAAAATTTAGCCTGTATGGCGTGGTCCAGTTTATGTGAGGGCCTGGGGCCCCTAAGCCCCTTGGCCTCCTATGTAAGGCCTTGAATCAGATGCAAGGAGTATACATGTGAAAGTAGTTCAAGGACAAATGAAGCCTCATTAATGACTATAAAAGTCTAGTCTATCAGGTGACTCAAGACAACATGCACAACTTTTGTAATGCCCACGCATTAGGCTGCCGTGATACAGCGGTAGCAGCAGGCTGCAGACTGTCGCAGTGGCGCATCATTCAAATGCGTTGTCTAATCAAGTGACTTTGTGTATAGCGTTGTGTGTAGTCTGTATGCATAGTTTCGGTATTAAAGCTTAATATTAGGATGATATAGTATATAGTGGCGGCGCGCGGATCCAGAGCGGGGGCCCCGGGGGCTCCGGGCCCCCCTTAGACCCGAAGGAAAAAATGTAAACTATATTTTCTTTTTGTTCATGGTTACTTGCATGTATATAAGAGCTGTGCTTACAGTGGAGAAGGAGGGGGGGGGGGGGGAAGTAGGTGGAACTCAGTTTCACTAGCTCCGAAATTTCTGAAGTGTGTTTCCCCGTTAGGGGCCCATATTTGATGGTTGATATACTGTACTATAGGGGCCCTGTATAATTGAAGGGAGAGCGACAAAATTTTGACATTTCCACTAGCATTTAGCGCATTCCTACTTTGACCACTGTGTAAGAGTTGAAAAACGTGAAAGTAAAGAAATTTGAACTCTGTTCCGGAGCAGTGACGCAACCAGCCTAGGCGGTTGGAAGGTGCTTGAGCCCCCCTTCAGCATAAATTAGGTCATTTTGTATTTCGTCCACAACTGCTGAGTTTTTTTCAAGGGTGGAAAAACTTACTCTTTATTAGAAATAAAAGCCCGGCTATAGGTCTGCAGGGTTTTCCACTGGAGCAATTTACAAAGCTAGAAACCAGAAATCTTTGAAAACAAAGCAGAAAATGATAAATGTAATGTGGAATATTGGCTTGATTATAATTTCTATCATTCGACTATAATTTATAACACTTGTCATAAGTTAATGTAAGATTATTAGATTCAAAATTTATTAAATAAGAAAATTGAATTTCAGTAGTGAAATATTTTGAGCCCCCCCCCCCCCAAGCATTTTTTTAGTTTTTCACTATTCTGGAGAAGGCGTGGGTAAGCGAAAAAATGTGGACTCTGTCCAAAACATTTTCGACCCCTCCTCTTAAAAAATTCCTGGATCCGCCTTAGAGTATATAATTATATATATATATATATATTCAGTATATATATATATATATATATATATATTATATCTATATATAGATATATATATCTAATTGTAATTATATTATATTATATATATATATAATATATATATATATTCGTACTATATATATATATATATATATATATATATATATATATACAATGCTATATATAGAATTTTTTTTCTTAGGGCCCCTTCGATAGCTTCGGGGGGGCCCTCAGACCCTAGCTACGGCACTGAGCATATCTACATGTAGATATTATTATCCATTTATACATAGCTTATCTAGATATTATCTGTTTATACATAGCTTATCTTATATGTTATCTAGATATTACTTATAGCTTATCTAGATATTACTATCTGTTTATAGCTTATCTAGATATTACTATCTGTTTATAGCTTATCTAGATATTACTATCTGTTTATAGCTTATCTAGATATTACTATCTGTTTATAGCTTATCTAGATATTACTATCTGTTTATAGCTTATCTAGATATTACTGTCTGTTTATAGCTTATCTAGATATTACTATCTGTTTATAGCTTATCTAGATATTACTATCTGTTTATAGCTTATCTAGATATTACTATCTGTTTATAGCTTATCTAGATATTACTATCTGTTTATAGCTTATCTAGATATTACTGTCTGTTTATAGCTTATCTAGATATTACTATCTGTTTATAGCTTATCTAGATATTACTATCTGTTTATAGCTTATCTAGATATTACTATCTGTTTATAGCTTATCTAGATATTACTATCTGTTTATAGCTTATCTAGATATTACTATCTGTTTATAGCTTATCTAGATATTATTCTTAATTTATTGCTTATCTAGATAGTCTAAATTAAACATTAGATATTGGTGTTTGTAGACACATGTTAATACAAATGTTATGTCTGTAAAAAAAACCTGGATATTAAAATCTCGTATCTCTATTTATAGATTAGACCACTATAGCATCAGCTTTAGCTGGGTATAGTTTGCTCATTGATTTCATTGTTGTGCTGTGATCCCGTGATCGTTGATTGTCGATGCTTTTGTTCATTATAATAAACGAGAAAGAGAGCTTGATGCTGTCTTGAATGTACTGTGTCAGTTCTTGTGTGATGTCAGGAACGTCCCTTACATCTTAATATACATATACATATTCTATTACACGTATTGTAACACACGTATTGTAGCACACGTATTGTAATACACATATTGTAACACACGTATTGTAATACACGTATTGTAACACACATATTGTAACACACGTATTGTAACACACGTATTGTAGCACATCGGTATTGTAATACCGTATTGTAAACACCCATATTGTACCCACGTATTGTAATACACGTATTGTAGCACACGTATGTAACACACTATTGTAGCACCACGTATTGTACTACCTATTTTAACACACTATTGTCCACATGTATTTGTAATACACGTATGTATCACCGTATCGTATATACGTATTGTCACACGTAGCGTAAATACACATATTGTACACACGTTGTTAAGCCACGGTTTGTCATACACGTATTGTAGCACACGTATTGTAACGACACGTAATTTAAACAACACGTATTGTAATACACGTATTGTAACACACATATTGTAACACACATATTGTAACACACGTATTGTAGCACATATATTGTAATACACGTATTGTAACACACATATTGTAACACACGTATTGTAATACACGTATTGTAGCACACGTATTGTAACACACGTATTTTAACACACGTATTGTAATACACGTATTGTAGCACACGTATTGTAATACACGTATTGTAGCACACGTATTGTAATACACATATTGTAACACACGTATTGTAGCACATGTATTGTAATACACGTATTGTAACACACATATTGTAACACACGTATTGTAATACACGTATTGTAGCACACGTATTGTAATACACATATTGTAACACACGTATTGTAGCACACGTATTGTAATACACGTATTGTATCACACGTATTGTAATACACTATTGTACGTACACGTATTGTAGCACACGTCCGTAATCTACGTATTGTAGCACACGTATCGTAATACTCATTTTTAAACACACGTATTGTAACACACATATTGTAACACACGTATTGTAATACACATTGTAACACACGTAATGTAATACACGTATTGTAATACACGTATTGTAATACACATATTGTAGCACATGTATTGTAGCACATGTATTGTTGCACATGTATTGTAGCACACGTATTAAATCATATTATTGAGATCCCTTTCTAAAACGTTCAGAATACACATTTCTTAATTCTAAACAAGTTGAAATGCCTAGCGACTCAAAGTTTAAAGTACTTGATATCAACTTGGACAACCACAATAATAAAATAAAACAATAATTCAACGTTTGTTTTCATTTGCTGCGATGTCATAATCCTACAGGTGTGGTTTTACAGGTGTGGTTTTACAGGTGGAGTGTTACAGGTGGAGTGTTACAGGTGGGGTATTACAGGTGAAGTGTTACAGGTAGGGTGTTACAGGTGAAGTGTTAGAGGTGGGATATTATACAGGTGAAGTGTCACAGGTGGGGTATTATACAGGTGAAGTGTTACAGGTGGAGTATTACAGGTGGGGTATTACAGGTGGGGTATTACAGGTGCAGTGTTACAGGTGCAGTGTTACAGAGTGGGTATATCTGTAGTGAATAGACTTGTAATGTTGCCGGGGAATAGTTCAGAGCCGTTGACCCTGTGTCTGATGGGAGCCCAGTCGGGGTATACGTCGAACCTGAAGAAAGCGTAGCCCCACGTGTTGATGGCCAACTGTAGCACCACGAAACATAGGGCACACATTGCTAGCCCTGACTTCATCTGCGGCAATCAATCAATCAATCAATCAATCAATAGACCACTGTAGCACACATTGCCAGCCCTGATTTCATCTACAACAATCAATCAATCAATAAATCAAACAATCAATCAATCAATAGACAACTGTAGCACAACGAAACCTAGGGCACACATTGCCAGCCCTGACTTCATCTGCAGCAATTAATCAGTCAATAAATCAATCAATCAATAAATTAAAAGAAATAAATAGAAAAGTTATATTTATTGTAATAGTTTATTGCATAGAAATGAACTAGAAATAAAAAAAATAAAAAATCGGTCAGTCAGTTAGGTAGTTAATGAGAGAGAGAGAGAGTGAGAGAGAGAGAGAGTGATAGATAGATACATATATATATATATATATATAGAGAGAGAGAGAGAGAGAGAGAGAGAGAGATAGATTGAGAGAGAGAGAGAGGAAGTTACCATGTCAGTGATGACGAGATCACCGTACGAGTAGGCGATAGCATTGGGAGGCGTGGCCACTGGAAGCAGATAGGCGTATGAGGCTGCTAGAGTGACAGGTAGGATGAGATAGATAGGATTTACCTGGGTCTCCGCAGACTAGACGATCAATCAATCAATCAGTCAATCAATCAATCAATCAGTTAATTAATCAATCAATTAGCAAATAGATCAGTCAATCAATCAAACAATCAGTCTATCAATCAATCAGTCAATCAATCAATCAATAGGCTGCTAGAGTTACAGGTAGGACGAGATAGATAGGATTGACTTGAGTCTCCACTGACTAGACGATCAATCAATCAATCAATCAGTCAATCAATCAGTCAATCAATAAGTCAATCAATCAGTCAATCAATCAACTAATCAATCTATCAGTCAATCAATCAGTCAATCAATCAATCAGTCAATCAACTAATCAATCAATCAGTCAATCAATCAGTCAATCACCTAATCAATAAATCAATCAATAACCAATCAATCATTCAATCATTCAGTCAATCAGTAAATCAATCAATCAGTCAATCAATCAATCAGTCAATCAGTAAATCAATCAATCAGTAAATCAATCAATCAGTCAATCAACTAATCAATCAATCAATAAATCAATAAGTCAAACAATCAATCAATCAGTCAATCAATCAGTCAATCAGTCAATAATTGATATTGAGCTATTATCAGTATTATCACTAGTAATAATGGTTGATCACACACCAGTTCAGCCATGATAGGAATGAAGATGGTGGCAGTGGCCATGTTGCTTGTGAAGCTTGTTACAAACATGGCCATGAGAGCACATAGAGCAGCTATGAGCCAGGGGTCCAACACATCGAATCCTCTCAGCTGTGTGCCTATATCTCTAGATAGGCCTGACTCCTACACATACACACACACATACACATACACATTGACACACATAAGAGCACATAGACACACATGAGAGCACAGAGAGCAGCGATGAGCCAGGGGTCCAACACATCAAATCCTCTCAGCTGTGTGCCTATATCTCTAGATAAACCTGACTCCTACACATACAAACACATAGACACACATACACATACACATAGACACACATACACATAGACATATATACATGCATATACATAAACACGCATACACATAGACATACATACACATAGACATAGACACACATAGACAGACACAAACACATATAACATCAATTAACTGATTGATTATTGAATTAAGAAAATGATTTCCTAATTGATTGACTTATTGCTGATTACATGATGACTACATAAATTTTGTGATTTATGTATTGGTTGATTGATTGATTGGTTGATTGATTGATTGATTGATAAACGAACGATCCTATACTAATATATTTACTACATGTTTAATTTGTAATGGGTTATTTCGTGAGTAAAAATCAATAGATGATCTATTTTGTTGAAATATGGATGAATTAATTGATATTACTTGATTGTGGGGACGTCCCTGACATCATCCTTGGATGAGGAAAAGGACGTTAAACCTTTATTATTATTTGGATCACTATAGATTGATTGATAGATAGATTGACTGATCGTTTGATAGATTGATTGATTGATTCGTACCTTGCAGCCGTCAGCCAGTGCGAAGCCGCCCCCCAGCAGCAGTATCACGCTCCACGGCATCTGCTTGTTCACTGTCCCCCAGTCCAGTATGGGCGGGGCAGGTCCTGGCTTCTTTTTCTCTACAATCAATCAATCAATCAATCAATTAATTAATCAGTCAATCATTAAACTATCTATTAACTAATCAATCAATCAATCAGAAATTAATCACTCAGTCAATCAATCAATCTATGAATCGACCAATCTATCTATTTATCTATCTATCAATAAATCGGTCAATCAGTCAATCAATTAATCAATCAATTAATCAATCAATCAATCAATCAGTCTGTCAATCAATCAATTAATCAATCAATATGATATTTTTCCTATTGCGAAGTTTCTAATCTACTAATTAGTGAAATAACCAAAATACAGAAATAAATCGAGGGGTGAGGAAGAAATAAAAACTATTAATTCTTAATTTTTAAATACGCGATACTATTTCAGCAATGCAATGCGCATAATCATCCGTAGAGGGAGAATAAGAACGACTTGGAAACAAGGAAAGAGAGACACACACATACTAGCAGGGATACAGCGTCTAAAGCACAGATAACTGGGAGGTCTAGAGACAGACAGACAGACAGACATATTGTCAGCGCTACATCGTCTAAAGCAGAGGTAGTTGGAGGTCTGGAGGGAGAGAGAGAGAGACAGACAGACAGACAGACATACTGTCAGCGCTACATCGTCTAAAGCAGAGATAGTTGGGAGGTCTGGAGGGGAGGATGAAGAGCAGCACTGAGATGGTTATCGCTAGAGACGCGTCTGTGACGAATCTGCCAAACACAATACAATATAGTGAAATACACACACAGTACACTGAAATGCACATACAATACAGTCAAATACACACAGAATACAGTGAAATTCACACACAATACACTGCAATAGACATACAAAACACTGAAATACACACACAATACACTGAAATACACACACAATGCGGTGAAATGCACACACAATGCACTGAAATACACACAATACAGTGAAATACCTAGAGAATACAATACTAGTCCACAATACACAATACAGTGAAATATCCACAGAATACACTGAAATACACATACAAAACACTGAAAAACACACACAATACACTGAAATACGCACACAGTACAGTGATAGACCTAGATAATACAATACTAGTACTATGCGCAATTCACAGGATAAAATAAATACTATAAATACTGTCATATAACAGTACTCCGTAGTACTATGAAACGTTACGTATTTTAAAATCATGAAGCAATATAGTATAGTGCAATACATGAAATACAATTATACATTCTTAAACAACATAGGACAGCGCACTATAGTGCGTCTCACGTAAGATAAATTAAATTATAAATACATAACGCAAGAGTTAGCTTGTCTAATCGCATGCCAAGGTCATGTAACTCGCAGATTTCTATTGTGCTATTTAGAGCGTGCATCGGCCATTGATCTGTGACAACATAGCTAGGGTACGAACACATGTACTAACTTATGGAACATAAGGGAACCCCAGCCAGGGATAAAGTCGTTATAAATAAACCTAAAACTGTAGGGTGTATGGTTAAGGTACTAACTTATGGGACATAAGGGAGCCCCATCCTGGGATGAAGTCGGGCTCTCTCATGAACCACAAGCCTGCCAGTATGATGAAGTTTATCAATACCACAGCCTCTGCAAAACTAAAATCAATCGATCAATTAATCAATCAATCAATTAATCAATCGATAGATCAATCAATCAAATAATCAGTTAATCAATCAATAAGTCAATCAATGAATGGATCAGTAAACTATAATCTAACAATAAATTAATGAACTACAATCGATCAATCAATAAGAAAAGCCAAACAATAACAAACCGTAAATAAAGTAGTATTAATAAATCAGTAGTACTGTTAAACAATAGGACAATATAAACTACAATTAATTAATCAATGAAATTAAAAATCAATAAATAAAATAACCTAGATCAATCAAAGAATTTAATGCTAACAATAAATAGATAGCAAATATTCATTCAATAAATCTAATGAAATTCTTGGCTCTCTAAACTGCAACATCAAATGGTCCAATGGGAGCGGGAGGAAGATCCTATTTACATCAAATAGACCAATGAGAGTTCGACACATATCTTAATTGCAACATCAAATGGACCAATAGAAACTGGAGGAATATCGTATTTACATCAAATAGACAAATGAGAGCGCGACATCTCTCTTAACTGGAACATCGAATGGACCATTAGGAGCTTGAGGAAGATCCTATTTATCAAATAGACCAATGAAAGCTCGACACATCTCTTAATTGCAACATCAAATGGACCAATCGGAGCTGGAGGAAGAACCTATTTACATCCAATCGACCAATGAGAGCTCGACACATCTCTTAACTACATCAAATCGACCAATGAGAGCTCGAGGTTGATCCTATCTACAACAAATCGACCAATGAGAGCTCGAGGCCTACCTGAAGCCGCCTAGTTTAGCGTACTCCGCCTTGATGACAGCGTTAGCTCCGTCTCCCGACTCCTCCTTATCTTTCCTGCCTATGCAGTAGAACGTGTCCCTGAAACACCAAACAATCATCCCTGACAATATCTAGCATTTCCAATAATGCGTTCTGAAATAAATCTATATAGCTAAAGATTTTATTCAGCCCATAGAAAACTTTCAAAAAAGAATTTGCGAAATTTCCTATTATGATAGTGAATGATGCTGTTAGGATGGTTGTAGGATAAATAGTTTAATTGATTGATTAATAGAACGCTAGAATGATAGATTGATTGATCGATCAATAGACTGTTTGATCGGTGGATTGTTTGCTCGATGTATTGATTGATTGATTGATAGAACGATAGATAGATTGATCGATCGATAGAGTGTTTGATCGATGGATTATTTGATCGATGTATTGATTAATTGATTGATTGATGGAACGATAAATGAATTGATCAATCGATAGAGTGTTTGATATGTGGATTGTTTGATCGATGTATCGATTGATTGGTGGATTGTTTTATCGATATATTGATTGAGCGATTGATTGATACAGACTTAACGCCGAAGAAGATGAGCATTAGTATGATCCAGGCGGCGAATATATCAATGAGCATGGTGGGAAAACCCACGACCAGCCACGTGGTGAAGTTAATACCCGTGTCTGTCTTGTAGATACTACAATCAATCAATCAGTCAATCAATTGATCGATCAATCAATCAATCAATCAATCACTCAATCAATCAATCAATCTATCTATCAAACGATCGATCAATCGATCGATCGATCAATCAATCAATCAATTAATCAATCAATCAATAAATCAATCCCAATCTATTAATCAATCTATCTAGCAATTTTTCATATTCAGTAATCAACAATCAATTTAGCAATCTTATACTTCAATGTCTGTTCCTTCTTCTGTCTGCTGTCTGTCTGTCTGTCTGTCGGTCTGTCTGTCTGGTCTGTCTGGCTGTCGGTGTCTGTCGTCTGCTGTCTGTCCTGTCCTGTCTGGCTCTCTGTCCTTCTTCTGTCGGTCGGTCTGGCCTGTGTTCCTGTCTGTCTGTCTGTCTGTCTGTCTGTCCTGTCTTCTGTCTCTGTCTGTCTGTCTGTCTGTCCTCTGTTCTGTCTGTCTGCTGTCTGTCTGTCTGTCTGTCTGTCCCTGTCTGTCCTGTCTGTCTGTCTGTCGTCTGTCGTCCCTGTCTGTCTGTCTGCGGTCTGCTGTCTGTCTGTCCTGTCTGTCTGGCTGCTGTATTCCTGTCTGTCGTCTGTCTGTCCTGTCTGTCGGTCTGTCTGTCTGTCTGTCGGTCTTTTGGGTCTGTCTGTCCTGTCCCTGTCTTGTCGTCTGTCTGTCTGTATGTCTGTATTTCTGTCCTGTCTGTCTGTCTGTCTGTTCTGTCTTTCTGGCTGTCTGTCCTTTCTCTGTCTGTCTGTCGATCTGTCTATCTGTCTATCTGTCTATCTGTATATCTTCTATCTGTCCTAGCTGTCTATGCCGTCGATCTGTCTATTCTGTCTATCTACTATCTATCTATCTATCTTCTATCTATCTATCTATCTACTATCTAGCGATCTACTATCTATCTATCGATCTTCTATCTATCTATCTATATATCTATCTATCTATCTATCAATCTATCAATCTATCTATCTATCTATCATCTATCTATCTATCTATCTATCTATCTATCTATCTATCTATCTATCTATCTATCTATCTATCTATCTATCTATCTATCTATCTATCTATCTATCTATCTATCTATCGATCTATCTATCTATCTATCTATCTATCTATCTATCTATCTATCTATCTATCTATCTATCTATCTATCTATCTATCTATCATTTGCCACAGCCGCCTATGCTGATTGATTGATTGACTGATTGATTGATTAATTAATTGACTGATTGATTGATACCTGTCTAGCTGACCCTTCATGACTATGTTAGGGCCGCAGCCTATTAGGGTACCACAGCCGCCTATGCTCGACGAGAAGGGCACGGCGAGCTTGAGTGCCTTCCTGAACGCCATGAACCGCCTGTCGCTCTCCACCCGAGCTGATGAGACACTAGCGGCGCCCAGTCTAATCAATCAATCAATCAATTAGTCAATCAATCAATCAGTCAATCAATCAATCAATCACATTCTAGCGAGTGACAAATAGCAATTATTTCTCTTGTGAAAAAATGACTTCAGACGAGTAATCGTCTTCTGAATTTTTTCTGTTATCTTTTTCTTTTCTCTTTTGTTTCTTCATTTTTTAAAAATAACTGCATCATATTAGAGTCTGTCCTTCAATGGGTCCAATTCACAGGCCGGCGCCTAATCGTGAAATTTATCTGAACAGATGTCTGTTCAGATAAATTTGATCGTGTATGGCCACTTTTAAAACTATCGTCCCTGATCACGACCTCTCTCACAGAGCGTTTAGACTGTAGAGTCAGGGAACAGCTGTTGATCTCTATAGATACCTGACAATTTACTTATCACTGAGTTAACTTATTCACTTGTGAATGTATGCCACAGGCTTATCAGCGCTTGATAAGCTATGATAAGGTAGTATAGGCTAGCATGCATCGCTTTGCTTGAATTAGCTGTTGTATGGTTGGTGCGTGGTTTATCTATGTACGACATATTCATGCATATACATGTTCATACAGTCTACATTTCCGTGTTGTGTACAGGAAACTGAAGAATAGATCAACCGTTAACTGTTCGTGTCGTAATAGGCGACAAAGAAAAAACGGAGGAAGGCAACGGGAAACCAGCCCAGAAGCCATATTTTCCCAAGCTGTAAGCTACTTTGGTAAGGGTAAGGCTGCTTAGGCTTTTGTGAAGGGATTAACTTGTTGATCAATGGAGTGCTCTTTATTGAAAGTAGACTCTGAGTTTGAATACTTACGTTGAATCTGCCACTTGGCAGAGCCCAAAAAGAGACATAATCTACAAGTATCTTGAGTACGCTACATTTAGTCAGCATACATTGAGTGTATTCATTCGTAGTAATTTAGCTCTCTAGTAAGACGAGAGATCGAGTGAAATCCAGTCTAAAAGGTCAATATGTCATCATCGAATTGTATGCAAGTGACAGTCTTACCAAGTCAACAAAGCAGTTCTTCTTATTTTCTCGCTCTCGTTCTCTCTCTCTTTCTATCCCTCTCTCTCTGTTCTTTCGCTCGCTCTCTTTTATGGTAGCGTAGATGTAGACTATCATCTTAGTATCACTTAAAATAGTCTCTAAGACCGATCGCGCATATAATTCCACAGCAAGAAGTCTTGAATTACAAATATATGACTAGTAAGAAGAGCGAAAGTAGAGAAGCATTAGAACAAGGTCAAGTCATTAGTGCTCAATGTTGTCGTGGATATTGAGTAGTGTAAATAAAGAAGAAGAAGAAACAATGAAAGTAGAGAATTGATAGAACGTCACGTTACTAGCACTTAATGTTGTCGTGAACATTTAATAGTGTAAACAAAGAAGAAGAATGAAAGTAGAGAATTGATAGAACAAAGTCAAGTCACTAGTGCTTAATGTTGTCGTGGACATTGAATAGTGTGAATAAATAATAAGAAGATTGAAAGTAGAGAATTGGTAGAACAACATCAAGTCACTAGCACTTAATGTTGTCACGGACATTGAATAGTGTCAATAAAAAGAATGAAGTAGAGAATTGATATAACAACGCCAAGTCTCTAGCACTTAATGTTGTCAAGGACATTGAATAGTGTCAATAAAGAAGAAGAAAGAAAGTACAGAATTGCTAGAACAAGTCATTGACATTGACTCAAGAGCGTCAGGTCGACCTTTATGTCCTTCCTCCACCTACACAACAACTCGTGACGTCATCGAGACTTGAGCTCTCAACTCGACAAGCACTCCACGTAACAATCTTTCAGTGTATCTACTCATTACTCTTCTTCTTCTTCTCGAGTGTCTCGCGTCATTCAATGATTCAATCAATCATTCAATCAAACTGTCACTTAGATTTGATTTCTTTCTACGACAACATCGGGTAATAATAATAATAATAATAATTATTATTATTATTATATATTATTATTATTGCGGATCAGTATGTACGGGGTTAAATCCTGGGCTCGTCCGTCACTGACATCGCTTTCGAGTGAGGAAACTGGCGTTAACCTTAGCTTTACCAGCTCTACTTGCATTGTTTCTATTAAACCAAACTCTGACTCACTCTGTCAGTTCTATCTCAGCTGAGTTCTTCTTGTTGATTGAGTTCTCGCTTCCGTTCCGGAACTTTACCTCATCAGGCTGCGTTTCCTTCGTCAGGGGCACTGCCTCTGTGCAACCAATCAATCAATCAATCAATAATCAATCAATCAATCAGTCAATCAATAAGGCGATTAGCCAATTCATTCGCCCATTCATTTATTTAAACATTAAATTAATAATTATGACTAAATCAATAATAAATTATTGTATAAATAAAATCACGTATTGAATAGTTAAACAGCAGCAGGTGCACTGACCCTCACTCAGCTGTTTATCAAATTCAGCCTTTCTGCTCGTATCGAGCTCTTCAAGCACAGCATGGGCTATAGGCATCATCATCGCCGTCGTAGCCGTGTTGTTGAGCCACATGGACAGGAAACACGTGACCATCATGAAGCCAAACATTATCCTTCACACAATACGTAAATACCATCAAATACGATACAATATTATCCTTCACACAATACGTAAATACCATCAAATACGATACAATATTATGCTTCACACAATACGTAAATACTATCAAATGAGATACTATACTATACAATACAGTACAATACAGTACAGTAAAGCACAGCACAGTACAATACAGTACAATACAGTACAGTACAGCACGGTACAGTACAGTACAGTATAGCACGGTGCAGTACACTGCAGTACATCACAGTACAATACAGCACAGTACAGCACAATAGCCTACAGTACAATACAATACAATAAAATACAACATAGTACGACACAAACAAGTACTTTTTCTTGATCCCAAACACCATTTTCAACCCAGTTGTTAACCCCTATAAACCATCTCTAGCACAAAGCGAGGCCAGGGTCCCAGCAATGTTTACGACAACATGTTCTAAGCGTTGAGAGCGCTCTATAATATTCCGTCTTTAGACATGTACTCACCTGTACATACAGCTACTGTGTCAATCTTATGCCTGTTTAGCAGTATACGAGAAAAGAAACATTTACATTAGTGTCTTATTAGTATTATTAGTATTTTCCTATTTCTATTGTTTGCAATAGGACACTCATAATTCCTCCAGGCCAATTCCTCATTGATAATAATGACTGAAAGGCTGTTGCTGAATTTAAAAACTTTAGCTTAGACTGTTGTGAAGGGATTTACTTGTTGATCTTTGCTGTGCTCTTTATGGAGCGTCAAAGCAGACTAGGAGTATAAATACGTACCTTGGACCTGCCATTTGGCAGAAGACTAGATAGAGAGGGAGACACTCAGTGGCGGATCCAGGGGGATCATAGCAGTGGTGCAAATAGCCTTGGCCGGGGGCGTCTTAAGCCGCCCCCTAGCGCCAAAATTAGGTCACTTTTGCAATTCGTCCATATCCGCTGAGTTTCTTCGAAATTGAAAAATTAGCCTACTTTTTTCCAAAACAAATGTAGGAGTTTACATGCACAAGATAGAGAGACAGAGAGACAAAGACAAGCAGACAAACAGACAGCCTACCAGAGGGGTTTTGAGCCGACTAGAAGTAAGACCTTGAGAGCAACTCTCTTGTGGAGGTTCCACTTCTCTACGGCTATAGCGACCAGTAAACCTCCGAAAAACAGCATGTTAGCATCCTGCAGTGTAGCAGATATACGAGATATCAGTATGACACCAAAACAATGAGCGATACTGGCTGGCGTCAGTGGCCAAGTCGGTAAGATACTCGATCGTGGATCAGTAGATGCAGGTTCAAATCCTGAGCTCGCCCGTCACTGACACCACTTTTGAGTGAGGAAACTGACGTTAACCTTAGCTTTACCAGCTTTTACACCATCCACCTTACACCAAGCACCAAGCACCATGCACCATACATCATACACTATATACCAACGGCATATACCATACACCATACTTAATACACCCTACACCATACATTGTACACAATACACCATATACCACACAATACGCAATACATCATACACCTCACATCGTACACAATACACCATACACCATTCATTGTACACCATACATTGTACACAATACACCATATATTGTACACAATACACCATATACCCCACAATACACAATACATCATACACCTCACATCGTACACAATACACCATACACCATTCATTGTACACAATACACCATACATTGTACACAATACATCATACACCTTACATTGTACACCATACATTGTACACAATACACCATACATTGTACACAATACACAATACACCATACACCTTACATTGTACACAATACACTATACACCATACATTGTACACAATACACCATACACTGTACACAATACACCATACACCTTACATTGTACACTATACACCATACATTGTACACATACACTATACACCATACATTGTACACAATACACCATACACTGTACACAATACACCATACACCTTACATTGTACACAATACACAATACACCATACATTGTACACAATACACCATACACCGTACATTGTACACAATACACAATACACAATAGAGACAGAGAAAGAGAGACAGACACAGAGAGAGAGAGAGAGAGAGAGAGACAGACAGAGAGACAGACAGACAGACAGTCAGACAGAGAGACAGAGACAGAGAGAGAGAGAGAGAGAGAGAGAGAGGGTAACCTTGAGGTAATTGGTACAGATTGTTTTAGAGCTTTGAACCCCGAGCCAGGGAAAGAGAACAATAGGAATCATGGCTGTGACCGCCATTGGTATCACCTCCGTCATCCAGTAGACTATCATTATCAGTATAGTATAGGCGCAGCCACCAGGCTATCAATCAATCAGTCGATCAGTCGATCAATCAATCAGTCGTTCAATCAATCAATCAATCGATCAATCAGTCAGTCAATCAATCAATCAATCAATCAATCAATCGATCAGTCAGTCAATCAATCAATCAACCAATTAATCAATCAAATGATTCATCAATCAATCAATCAATCAATCAAGCGATCAATCAATCAACCAACCAAGCAACCAATTAATCAATCAACAGAACAATTAATCAAACAATTAATAAATAAATAAACAAATCAGTCAATTAAATTTTCAGTCATAGCGGATCTTATGTACGGAAGATTTCTTTAGGTCGGTTATTTTATCAGCGAGATTTTTATAATGTTAAGGTACAATGAAAGGAGTAGAAGAATAGCTCCTTAAAGATCAATACACTGTCTGATAGGGTTCATTTCATTCTTAGTTCACTTAATTCTTAGTTCACTTAATTCTTAGTTCAATTAATTCTTAGCTCACTTAATTCTTAGTTCACTTAATTCTTAGTTCACTTAATTCTTAGTTCACTTAATTCTTAGTTCACTTAATTTTTAGCTCACTTAATTCATAGTTCACTTAATTCTTTGTTCATTTCATTCTTAGTTCACTTAATTCTTAGCTCACTTAATTCTAAGCTCACTTAATTCTTTGTCCACTTAATCTTATTTCACTTAATTTTGTTCTTTTATTGCAATTCTTAGCTATCAACCACTCACTGATACAATTGTTTGAGTTTTGTCGAGTGCTATAGATAAGAGATACCTAGATAAGCGTAAAAATCTAATTCAGTGAGAGAGAGAGAGAGAGAGAGAGAGAGAGAGAGAGAGATAACGAAAATAATCGAATAGAATAGATTGAGAGTGAGAGAGAAAGAGAGAGAGAGAGAAAGACACAGGGAGGGAGGGAGGGAGAATTGAAGCCTGTGTAAACATGAGTCAGACAGGAAATTACTGTGTACTCAGTCGTCATCGTGTGGTGCTTTGGCGCCTGTTTGTGTAGAGTCTGCAAGAGACGTCCCTGACATTGCCTTAGGGCGAGGAACCGGACGTTAAATTATTATTGATTGATTGATTGATTGATCGATTGATTGAGAGAGAGAGAGAGAGAAGAACTTCTACGCACACGGAGCAGTTAAGGCAGACTTACATTGGTGCCGCCTGTTTCTGGGTAAGCGAATAGAATGGGGAGCAGTATAATGGGTGTGAGGATGATGATGAGGGTGTCTTTGATGGCCCACAACTGTTTGTGGCACCTCAAGTCATAGCTGACTTCTGTGGTCCCAGCCTCTCCAGGCTCTGCCATTTTCCTGTAGAACTGTGTGGATAAATCTCTACGTCACGGCAAGGGTGTTGTTTTATCAATTAATTATGTCTTAACACACACTATTGTTTCACACCCTATATGTACACCCTATATGTACACCCTATATGCACACCCTATATGTACACCCTATATGTGCACCCTATATGTACACCCTATATGTACACCCTATATGTACACTCTATTTTTCATAACTCTATTGCATGCACACCCTGTAGTTGCAAACCCTAGTAACACACAACAACAGAAGCTGGTGTGTTATAGGAGAATCAGTTGAGTTTAAGCACAAGAGTTTAACGACAATATGAGCTTCTCTCTAAGTGTATCCAGTGCTCTATGTTACACTAACAGACTCTCTGTTTGGTTTATTAACGTAGCTTTAAGCTAATTTACTGAAATTCTGTGTAAAATATATCCAAGAGGCTATCTAAAATTACATAATTATGAATTTCCGAAGAAGATATAATTATCCAAGAGGCTATCTAAAATTACATAATTATGAATTTCCGAAGAAGATATAATTATCCAAGAGGCTCTCTAAAATTACATAATTATGAATTTCCGAAAATTTGCCTATTGGAGAAAGAGATTTTTAAGTTTAATTATTTCTAGAAGCATAAATGATTGCACGATTGCATATCTGATTTTGCTCCTGTTGTGTTCGGATTGTTTGAAGAATAGACCCACCGAAAACTGCACATGTCGTAGAAGGCGACTCAAGCACTAGGATCCAAATCAACGTCAAAAAAGGTATTCGGTTGGTGAGCGCCTAGGCTCCAGAAATAGCTACATTTTTTCCCAAAACGAATGAAAGAGATTACGTGGGATTGAGACATGGTATATAACAGACAGGAGTGGAGAAGGTCTGTTCGTATCCCGACCGTAGTTAAACTTGGAATAAAGGGAAGACGATGATGATGATGATGATGATTGGTGATGATGATGATGATGCTGATGATGCTGCTGATGAAGATGATGAAGATGACGATGGTGATGATGATAAATGGTTAACACGTTATGTCAGTCGATAAGCATTGGGCATATGGGCCTAATATCATATACACACCTAACACAGGTAGGCTATGTAACTTATTATAGACTAAAATTAAATATACATTAGTCCACGGCCTATCAAGCTTGTTACTTATTCGCACTGACATGAACGTCTGTCACCTAGAAATGCTTTCATGTAAACTACATTGAGAGTTGCCACAATGGGTAAAATAAATTACTGTAGAACTCTAAAAGTTTACTTTTTAATATATAAAGGTCTGTCACATTTGCACTGCTCGCAGTGTCCCAGTATATCGCCTTCATCAAGTCAGCTTCTGCGCCCTGTTGGACTTCTTTAACTGAAATAGTAGCCAGTCCAGATCAGTTTTAACTGTGTAGATGTTTGTTCAAACACATCCAAAACTTAGTAAAGATATTGGCCCTACTTTACTAAGTTTACAGCTTTACTTGCAATATTGTCCATATAGGGCCAACAAATAGGCCTACATGTAATGCTTTACATGTGATATAATTGCAATGGTTTTCATGTAATACTATAGATGCCATAGTTTAAATGTAATACAGGCTACATGCAATAGTTTACACGTATTATAAATGTAATAATTTATATGTAATTTAGGCTACCTATAGCCTAAGGATTCTACATTGCATTAAGCCCTAACTAGGCACACAGTTTAATCTGCACGTATATCAGTTACGACTGATAACACAGGTCGACATTGACCAGAGTCTTATAGTACTGAACGTTATCCTATACTATATCGAGTGACGCATTCTTTACTTTCTCTGCGGCATAGAAAAACGCTACAATAGTAGTTAGAGTTATTTTACCCTCTGACACTGTATAGCTGTATACAGTCTGCTATACCACTCGTTACGTGATCTACACTAGTGCTCTATATCCTTCTTCCTCAACCAATTAGAAACGTCGTACTAGCATTTAATAATAATAATAATAATAATAATAATAACAATAACAACAACAACAATAATAATAATAATAATAAAAATTGGCCATTGAAACCATGGGCCCGATGAATCCCGAAGGAGCTGACTTTATTAATGGCATAGGCAAACTTATTGCAGAGCAAACCGGCGATAAGCGAGAGACTTCTTTTCTTTGGCAAAGGCTTTCCATGACTTTGCAAAGATTTAATGCAGTCTGCTTCAATAATTCTTTTAAGCCGTTTGATGACCTCGAGTAGCCTTGGCGGCGATTCAGCACGTATTGCTTGAATCGTTTTTATCAAACCCCAGGTTCTTTACACCGGGGTAAAAAAAATAAAAAATAAAAAATAATAATAAAAGGTTTAACGTCCGTTTCCTCATCCAGTGATGATGTCAGGAACGTCCCCAACAGCACACATCACTAAACATCACTACAGATCATTTATAGATAAATGTAGCGGCTCCCCGTACGTGTTGTGTCCGGGACATTGATGAATAGATCAACCATAAACCGCAGTTTCGTAGGCTGGAGCCAGTGGCGATGTCGGTAAGATACTCGACCGCGGATCAGTATGTGCGGGATTAAAATTCTGGGCTCGCCCGTCACTGACATCGCTTTTGAGTGAGGAAACTGACATTAACCTAGGCTTTAGCAGCTTTACTCTAAACATGAGGAGGGCAAAGGCAAGGCATAGCTTTTTATGAAGAGATTAACTCATTAATAGATGGAGTGCTCTTTAAGGAGCGTGAAAGCAGCATATGAGTATGGATATGTTCCTTGGACCTGCGCCTAGGCAGAACACTAGAGAGAGAGAGAGAGAGAGAGAGAGATGTTTTGTGTCGTCACTGACTTCGCTTTCGAGTGATGAAACTGACGTTAACCTTAGCTTTACCAGCTTTTCATGAAGTCTACCAGGATACAGGCCTTGCAATGGGTTAGAGTATGAGATACGAGGACACGTTTGTCTTGCATAGATCAAAGCCTGATCACTTAAGAGGCTCTTCTGAGGCGAAACTCTCGACCAATTAGATCTCTACATCTCACGCTACTACAGTAGGTAGAAGTGGTCACTAAATCTTGGCACTTCTAAATTAATATAAATTTTTGTTACTTCTCACAAATAAAGCTGGTAAAGCCAAGGTTAACGTCAGTTTCCTCACTCGAAAGCGATGTCAGTGACGGGCGAGCCCCGGATTTGAACCATGCACGTATACTGATCCGCGGTCGAGTATCTTACCGACTTCGCCACTGTCTCCAGCCAATATACGAATATTTAGGTCGTATGTGCTGAGCCGGTGGCTTGTTGGCAAATTATTCGCAGTGAGTCAGTAGGTGCAGAGTTCAAATCCAGTTCTCTACCCGTCACTTACATGATATCGCGCTGAAAACTGAAGTAACATTGACTCTAGCTTTTGACTTTCATACAAAGACTTAAGAATAGTAAAGAGAGGAGAAGGTATAGGGAGAGAGTAATTGAGATGGGTGAGGAGTGGTTATGTTTTTATTTAGAATTTAATTGATTTAGATTTAATGCGATTAGAATAGTGTCGACATATAAGAGTAGCATTAGAATAGTGTCGACATGTATAGGCTAGCAGCCTAGAAATTGTCAAGAAGTCAATTACTAGGACGCCTCTCTGCCTATCTCTCGAGCAGTGAAGCCTTGTAGTTACAGCTGGTCTAGACTCTCTGTCATAGGCCACAACCGATGTAAGTTTACAGACGATCTACATGAGACTAGCCTAATTGAGACTAGTCTCAATTAGGCTAGTCTTAATTAAGACTAGTCTTAATTGACTAGTCTAATTGAGACTAGTCTCAATTAAGACTAGTCTAATCTCGCGTAGACTAGTTTATGGACTAGTCTCGATTAGACTAGTCTCTCGTAGACTAGTCTAATTGAGACTAGTCTGTACGAGACTAGTCTACACGAGATTAGTCTGTATGAAACTAGTCTCGCATAGACTAGTCTCATGTAGTATGATGTAGACTAGTCTACATGAGACTTGGACTAGTCTTAATTGGACTAGTCTTAATTGGACTAGTCTTAATTGGACTAGTCTTAATTGAACTAGTCTTAATTGGACTAGTCTTAATTGGACTAGTCTTAATTGGACTAGTCTTAATTGGACTAGTCTTAATTGGACTAGTCTTAATTGGACTAGTCTTAATTGGACTAGTCTTAATTGGACTAGTCTTAATTGGACTAGTCTTAATTGGACTAGATGTAGACTAGTATACATTATACTATATGAGACTAGTCTCTTGTAGACTAGTCTAAATGAGACTAGTCTACGAGAGACTAGTCCATAAATTAGTCTACGCGATACTTATTATCATAGGCTAGTGAGAGAACAGGATGGAAAATCACCTCAGATACGTGAGCTTCTGTGAAGAGCAAGTAATCTGTTAGTTTATTATCATAGGCTTATATTTGTATAGGACCGTCAGTCATGTGAATTAATTGCTTACTGGAGCAACAACAACAACAGCCACGTAGACGACTTGATTTAATCAATCAGGCTTCAGCTAGTACAGTCGTGCGCAGATTTAATATCATAGCCATCCATCACAGTGCCACCGTCGTCGATGACAGCGTGACGTATCCAAGCTGACAAGAACAACAAGTGATCCAAAACGGTACAGATCCAATATTAAGTTATAAAGCTATAAATATGCGGCCAACATTTAGTTACATATCACAAGGGATATCGTCTGAGAGACCATTCGGCTGGGATTTGAACCAATGGCCTCCTGCATCTCACGCAAGCGCTCAGTCCATTGGGCCATCCAACCAGTACAGAGAAGTGGTCTAATTAACTGTTTATTAACTGTTCAGACATGTAATTCGGCAGACATCAGTTTTATTGCCATCCAAACAAATTTACTACAATATTAAGATCAGCATTAAAATTGCGTGAAAAAAATTCACAAATCTCAAATTAAGACGAGAAGTAACACGCAATTAAATTAATAGAAACAGTGTATAATGAAACATATCCAGATTATCTTCTAAAAGTGTCGAGGACAATCAGACAATGAAAGGCCTAGTCACTGTGAAAAACAGTTATTTAACTGAAGCCACATTAATTGCACTTCACGCTTTATTAAACCCTAATATCGTTTCTGCCGTGTGCTACTCTTTAACTGCACTTACGGCAAATGTAAACCTTAATATCGTTTCTGCTTTGTGCTACTCTTTAAAGTAAACCCTAATATCGTTTCTGCTTTGTGTTACTCTTTAAAGTATACCCTAATATCGTTTCTGCTTAGTGTTGCTCTTCTCTTTAGAAGCAGCCTTTGCCTGCCTATGATCTCCCCCAGTACCTCCAGACAGCAGCATGGTGATCAGGAGGATGAGAGGAATGAGGAGGTAGGGAGAGTACACCGCAACCAGCCACAGCCGTTCTGTTGTTGTGCTGGGCCCGTGAGGATTGGCGTCTCTAGAGAAGTCGTGGTAGAGAATGTGTAGCAGAATTGGTATGACAGTTGTGCAGACGTGCGCCGAGTAGATGATTGCGGGGGTGCGAATCCAGCGACAGTTACCTGATAACATTTGATACAGATACAAAGAAATACATACAGATACATGTAGATATAGAGATAAATAGAGATAAAATACAGATACAAGGAAATACATACAGATACATGTAGATATAGAGATAAATAGAGATAAAATACAGATACAAGGAAATACATACAGATACATGTAGATATAGAGATAAATAGAGATAAAATACAGATACAAGGAAATACATACAGATACATGTAGATATAGAGATAAATAGAGATAAAATACAGATACAAGGAAATACATACAGATACATGTAGATATAGAGATAAATAGAGATAAAATACAGATACAAGGAAATACATACAGATACATGTAGATATAGAGATAAATAGAGATAAAATAAAGATACAAGGAAATACATACAGATACATATAGATAACAACAACAATTAGAGTGCTACAGTCATCAATGACAACATCGAGCACTATTGAGATACAATCAAGTCGGCGAGAATAAAGAAGGTCCAAAAACGTTGGAAATTCCGAAATCCAGAAATTCAGTCCAAAGTATAGCTAGATAGAGATAAACACAGATAAAATACAGATACAAAGAAACACATACAGATACATATAGATAGAGATATATAGAGATAAAATACAGACATAAAGGAATACATACAGATACATATAGATAGGTAGAGATACATAGAGATAAAATACAGACAAAGGAATACATACAGATATATACTCTGTATATACAGATACATAGAGATACATACAGATAAAAATAAAGATAAATAGTTATATAACTTCAGTGACAACACAGGATAATGACACATAGCAAGTAGTGTAATGTATAATTTAAGGTTTAAAGACAGCCAGTATATCTCGGCAGATTAATATAACTAATTAATAACATAAAAAATATAATAATATATAATATAACGACAACCCATCATACTACTATTATTCTATGTTCCATTGTTCATAAACGTGTTTCAAAAAGTGCAAGTCATTGCAATCAAAACCAATCAAAGAAATCAATCAATCCAAAAAGGAAAATTCCTATCTGCTATAATCAGTTTAATAATCTCTTAGTTTATTAGTCTATCAGTTTATCAGTCTATCAGTCTGTCAGTCTGTCAGTCTTTCAGTCTATCAGTTTATCAGTTTACCAGTTTATTAGTTTATCAGTTTATCAGTTTACTAGTTTATCAGTTTATTAGTTTATAAGTTTATCAGTATATTAGTTTATCAATCTATTAGTTTATCAGTTTATCAGTTTATCAATTTATTAGTTTATTAGTTTATCAGTTTATCAGTTTACTAATTTATCAGTTTATTAGTTTATTAGTTTATTAGTTTATCAGTTTATCAATCTATTAGTTTATCAGTTTATTAGTTTATCAGTTTATTAGTTTATCAGTTTATTAGTTTATCAGTTTATTAGTTTATCAGTCTATTAGTTTATCAAGCTATTAGTTTATCAATCTATTAGTTTATCAGTTTATTAGTTTATCAGTTTATTAATTTATCAGTTTATTAGTTTATCAGTCTATTAGTTTATCAAGCTATTAGTTTATCAATCTATTAGTTTATCAATCTATTAGTTTATCAGTTTACTAGTTTATCAGTCCATCAGTTTATCAGTTTATCAGTCTATCATTCTATCACTCTATCAGTTTATCAGATTCTATCCTTCTGATGATGCTATTAGAGCCATTCCATAAACAGAGCAGAGGTGCAAATGAGAAAGTATAAATACAGTTACATCATTTGATTGCTTGACCGATTGGTTGATCACAATTAAAACTAACCTTTCCAGAAAGCATACGTCGCCGGGAAGAAGAACGGAAGTTGTAGGAACAGTTCGCAGTAAATAAACGACTGAAGCCAATATGGCGGATCTGTTACCAAAGTGTCCTTCATCGTCACAGAGTAATTCTTTACAACGTCTCGCAGCTACGAAAATTCAATCAAAACCAGTACGAGCATAACCAGTACATACATACAAACAATTTACTACAGATAATAAGTTGCATAAAACAAATTATGTATTCAAGAAAAAACAGTATGCATAGCACTGTCAGCTCAGACTCTACCTAAAAGAAAATATAAAATAATATATATTTCAAAATTCAAGCACAAATTTTTGCCCATGCAAAAAGGCATTAGTTACAAAATATAAAATAATATTCCCGACTGAAATAAATTATTTCAGTTCAATTCAAAACTGAAATTAGTAATTATTTTAGTGTATAGCTAATAACAAAACATTTTCATAGTCGAGAAGAATTAAACAAATTGAGAGTGATTTTCATTACGATACAGGCACATAATAGCAAATACAACAACTAAAAAGCTAAGGTTTACGTCAGTTTCCTCACTCAAAAGTGATGTCAGTGAAACTAGTCAAATAAATAAGAAGCACGGTAACTCATACCAGTTTGGGATAAATCGGGTTCGTATTGCCGAACAGGATTTGCGAGTCGATGAAAATCGTGATCGGTATATGGGTAAGGAAATAGAGAAAAAATAGACCGTTCAACAAATCAGCCATCGTATCTATGATCCAGGAACTTATACGATAATATTGTCTGCAAAATAAATATACACTTATATATTATTATATTTAATGAGAAATCTAAACATGTGTGGATGAATTAAATTAGGTTAAATTAAAGTTAAATTTCGGTAACTTCTACTACAAGGTACATAAAAAAGGATTCATCCGTTTGTCTTCTAAATAGACTGCTAATACATTTGCAAAAATCTTACTATTAATCAACATTTAATTATGTATGCATGTATGCAATATGAATGCAAATACTTTTTTATGTCTTGCTCTTGAAATTATACTAGTTAGTCGTGAAAATTCTGATCAAAGTACACAAAAATTTATCTATTTATTTGTTTACATTTTGTATGTAAACAAACAAGAACACAGAATATGAGCACTTGAATTCTTCTTTTACACTGCTGTTTCATTCATTTCAACTCAATTTACACTTTATATTTACGCAATAAAATACTATTTTATTTCAAATCGTGCAATCAAGACAACTTTAGCAGCTTGTGGTTTCAGCCCTGCTGCATCCCGGATACCATGTTGTGAAAGTTCTAGTAAACCTTAAACTGCCTCGAAGAAAAATACTGTTAAACTGTAGTGAATTGATAGAATATGCTATTGTGATAAATATTTCTTGAGCTATTTTTGAAGTTTTTACCCTTATTTAATTATCCCTTCTTTGTCTTTATTATCTAATTTCTTTCTACTTTGCCCGCATCCGAATAATACTAATTATTATTAATATATTGAATTAACAATGTTATACCAGTATCAATTCCAGGTTAACAGGGCAAGGAGCTATAAGTGCTCGATGTTGCAATGGATTATGTATGTTAACCGTATTGTGCTCGGGTGTGGTTGGACCACTGCAGAATAGGACAACCGCAAGCAATCTGCCGCGTGTACGTAAGAGGCGACTAAAGGCAGGGGCTGAGCATGGCAAGAGGGGACCCACCTCACCATGAAATATTTTCCCCCAGGATTAAGTGGAAATTAATCCTTCTAACTGAGGAAGACAACGGGAAACCACCTCAGAAGCCATACCTTTCCCAGGCTATAGGCTACATAAGGTATGGATAAGGCATAGACTTTGTGAAGGGATTAACATGTTGATCTAAAGAGTGCTCCTATGGAGCGAGAAAGCAGACTTTGAGTATGAATATGTACCTTGAACCTGCCACTTTACAGTGCACTGAAGAGAGAGAGAGAGAGATACAGTAGCATGCAGTGGTAACAACAACATGACAGCCTCTATGGAATAGCATCAATAATATAATTTATTAACTTTTCTTTAACTTCGTGGTAACAAAACATTGCTACAGCTAAGCTGCCACTAATTAACAGTATTATTATAAGTCAATACGACGGCCTATACACATTAAGGACGATAAAACACTTTCACTGTACTGAATACAAACACATAAAAACATATATAAATACTTCTGAACACATCAACCGCTAAGTAGTGACAGTTTGATGTTCATCCACTGATGAAGACGTTAGGAACATAAAACTTGCTGTATTATTTGACTAGATATAACATCAGCTCTGAGCTACATAAGGATAATTTATTTATTTATTTCAAATCCCTACACTTTACAAAACAACAAAACATCATCATCATCGTCTACCCTTTAACCCCAGTTGAACCAGGGTCTGGATACAGATACACTTTCTCCAACCCTCTCTGACCCACACCAACCAATCAATCAATCAATAAGAATTTAACGTCCAATTCCTCACCAAAAGGACAGTAAATAACACCATATCACCAGTCAATCGCCTATAGTACAAAATAGCATAACATGTTAATATACAATAAACTAAGTATGGTTAGGGTATGGCTAAAGCATAGATTTACCCACACAAGTTTAAACATTTTGTGAAGGGAATAACTTCATGGTCAATGGTCGAGTGCTCTCGACCGTGGATCAGTATGTGCGGGGTTCAAATCCTGGGCTCGCCCGCCACTGACATAGCTTTCGAGTGAGGAAACCGACGTTAACCATAGCTTTGTTTTAGCTTTACTAAACAATCATCTATAGATAGAGATGGATGGAAGACCATGACTGCCTGATTCACGAGTGAACACACTATAAGACAGCAAGAGAGATTTCTAGAGTAAACACTAGCAGTCAACTCAATACAGTTAACACAGCCTAACTATAACAGCATCACGGCTCACCTAGGGTGCAGCAACAACAACAACCTAACCAGTATCCTCGTCGTCATCTAGTACGTTATGTTTAGCTCCGCCCACGTCTAAATTTAGCCCCACCTCCTTCATCATTACTGGCCCAACCCCCAGATCCTCCTCAGCCCTAATTCTACCCAAAGACTCTGGTACAGCCTGGGCTTCATCCTCGTCTTGTCCCCTCACAGCACCTCGAGCTGGAACACCCTGCCTCAGAGCTCCTGCTTCTTCACTCCCACCCTCACCCTGCAGAATATCAACCCGGTTCTGTGGAACCCCATGACCATTTTGATTGTGTGGCACCCCAGCGACACCCTGCTTGACAAGCTCCCCATTAGCACCCTGATGGTTGAGACCCCTATGGTCCTGTTGAAACCCGTCTATTACATTCTCAGGAATATCTTTTTGTTTCACGGGCTGATCATCACCAGACCTGCCTAATGGCAGAGCCTTCTCTCTGTTCATCATCGAGTCCTCCTGCTGGTTCAGAGAGTCAACCGCAGGTCGAGGTCCCTCCGCACCCATCCACTTCACCACCGCTCTCCCCTCATCTTGGTTTACCCCAGCATTGTCTACCCCACCCTTCCCATCTCCCGCTGTCCCTGACACCACCCCCCCATCACCCATCAGTCCCACTACGTCACTTCCACCCATTCCACTCTCCAGCGACTCAGGATCAAAGTCCCTCAGATCCCACGAGCAGAGCCTCCGAGAGACGACGGGGAATTCAAAGCTCCGGCAGAGACCGCATGTGCGGATGCCGCACCTGTAGCTGACGACCCTACCTGTCGAGTCCTTGCCCCTGCAGTACTTGAGACCACACGGGTACCAGCCTATGCACAGGTCATAGCGGCACAGGCAAGCGTTCTGATTGGTTGACGCTGAGATGTCAGAACAGGGAGTGGGAGGAGCTGACGAGGGAGGAAACGGTCGAACGGCTTGTTCCAGGAGACTGTAGTTACGATTTAGTACTGCGGTGAAAACATACGAACAGTATGATGAAAATAATAATACCAAGAATAATAATAATTATAATTATTACTGAAGTAATAATAAAAGCAGCTATAAGACCTCGAGTAGCTGCATGGCGATTAGGCACATATTGCTTGAATCATTTTATAAAACCTCGGGCTCTTTACAGGCAATCAATCAATCAATCAATCAATCAGTGAGAATTTAACGTCCGGCTCCTCCTCGCCATAAGGGATAGAAATCAGTGATGCTAATAATAACACTTACAATAACAATAATAAACCGCTAGATATCGTGCGTAGAGCTTTCAAATAAATAAGTATATAAATAAATAAGGAAATAAATAAATATATAAATAAAGAAATAACAGTCGTAAATAAGTAAATAAATAAATAAATAAGTAATAAGAGTCGTAAATAAGTAAATAAAGAAATAAATAAGTAAATAAGAGTCGTAAATAAGTAAGTAAATAAATAAATAAGTAAATAGGAGTCATAAATAAGTAAATAAATAAATAAGTAAATAAGAGTCGTAAATAAATCAATAGGTTACAAATAAGAGTCATAAATAAATAAATAAATAAGTCACAAACTCTCAGCGAGTAGCCGCACGTCTGCTGCTCGCACGTATGTGGACTCCTGTGCGTCGCTGCACATGTATGCTATGTGAGGACTGATGGACTGACTGCGCTGCACGTGAAGTTGTGCGTCAAACAGACTGCGCTCATCTGGTCGCTGGTCCTCTGGGTGTCGCACTGCACCAGGGTTCTTCTACACATCAACAGTCGCTAGAGTTACGCGCAGCAAATTTTTAAATAATTACAGTCTAATTGAAACACCTCAAAAAGATAAATCTTCAGAATTCAAATTACTTCATCTTAAATAATTTGTATTATTTCAATAATTTGAAAATAAATAATTTATAATTAATAATTATAATTAATAATGTATAAATAATAAATAATTTGAACTATTTTCTAAATTATTATATATATTTATAATATTGAACAATAGGCACAGCAAACCTGGCGCAGTTTCGACATGGCGTCGGAAGCAATGAAGTCTGTCTTTGAGAAGCGGAGTACGAAGCAGAGCGTTTGAACTTGAGTCTCTCCCAACTCAAGTTCAGGCAAAACAACCGCTTTGAATAAGTGCAGCTCCTGCAACGACAAAAGATCGATTAGGCGTCAGAATCAATCAGACAATGATTAGGCAGCAGAATCAATCAGATGATGGTTAGGCAGCAGAATGAATCAGACGATGATTAGGCAGCAAAATCAACCAGACGATGATTCGGCAGCAGAATGAATCAGACGATGATTAGGAAGCAGAATCAATCAGCCAATGATTAGGCAGCAAAATCAATCAGCTGATGATTACACAGCAGAATCAATCAGACGATGATTACACAGCAGAATCAATCAGACGATAATTAGGCAGCAGAATCAATCAGATGATGATTAAGCAGCTATCAATAATCTATCGATATTTCAACATTTATTTTATATAATTGATGAGATTAAAAAATGCATTTTTATTGTAGGCAAGTAATTCCTAAAATCCCAAAAGGATGGACTGATTGGCAGAAAATAATTTGAAGAAAAGGCAGAAATTGAACAAAACATCAAATACAGAGTTATTGTCTTACTTTATAATATTGAAAATTTATTTAAATGTAAACTAATTGAATATTAATTTATTTATCTAGCTTTAGCTTTACACTTTTACTAACGTTGCGCCCATCGATGAATTGAGTGATCATCGTCCCGTCAGACTGACGAAACTCCAGCGTGATCGAGTCCTGTGTAGTGTTAGCATCGATCTTCTCAGTATAAACCTCGCCTCCGCTGTTCCGCACATTTACTATCAACTGACTGCATGCCAGTGTCGATAAACAGCACCAGCACAGCACGCTATACCGGAAATGCATTGCTACTCCTAGCCTTTCAGGGGCAGCGATTTGATTGCAATAAAACAATGCTAGAAATTAATCAAAGTTTTACTAAATATATAAGTTTCATTCCGATTCATCGCTACATTGATAAGTTTTTATGTATGACGTTATTTTTAATTTAATATGCAAATTCATATCGTCTCCCAGCCTTACTTTAACCAAACAATTAGCATAAAGGAATTAAATAAATTTTTGTGTTCTCTTTATATCGCTCACCATTTGTCAATATAAACAATAGATATTAAAATATATCCGTATAAACGTTTTAAGACAACAATAACTAACAGTAAGAGTGCTACCTACTGTCTTGAAGTTGCAGTGCCTTCAATGACAACATCGAGCACTAAACAAAAAATCCGAACCGATGATGAAAGCAAGAGGCTTAAAAATCTAGTTCACAGATGCTGAAACTAATTAAATTTAAAAGTAGAGGTTTATCTAAAGACCTACTCTTGAATTATTTGTACTTCTATCTAATTAAATTTTTAAATTATCTTTTCAAGCCTATTCGTATAGCTTCATCTAGTGTACGCAGTTTACAGTATTGTCTTTATTTTATCAGGGTAATATTCGTAGCATAAAAATCAAACTCGATTTCCTGCCACTAAATTTGTAAACTCTGCCTTCCTCCAATCAGCCATTCTTTAAGAGCAGTTTATTAGGCGGTTAATTCTTTATTCTATGGTTTTCCGGTTACTGGTTCACATCATTGTTTTACCTTCATTTGTAATTTGCTTGTGGTATTGGATTTGGTTCTACGATGCTCAATGTTGGCTTAAAAAAGAAACAATCTACAAAATGCTTCCAGCCTGTTTCATATGATTCCTTCACTTAGAATTATTCCATGTCAGCATCAGTAGCATTTACTTATAAATATTTAGTTTTGAACACGCTTTAATAAACTTGTTTTAAATTGAATTAATTTGTTGATATCTATCACTTTTAATACATGTTTAAACCGTTAGGCAATTTAGACCATTTTCCTTGTAGCCGGTCCAGTGAATGTCCGAGATTTTACTCTCAGATCAGCGCGGCTGGGATTCGAACCCACGAGGTTCAATGCACCTCAGGATCTGTCATTTAAACCTTCATGACGTTACCCCTACGCTATCGAGACATTCTAAATGCCGTTACTGACTGTATTGGCATTCATGAGCTCTTTGACAAGACATTAGTCTTGTCCAAGAGCTTAACTTGTGGCTTGTCTGGAAGTAGTTCGACCGCGGATCATTAGGTGCTGGTTCAAATCCAGTACTCCACGTCACTGACATGTCATCAAGCGGAAGCCGACATTGAACCGGGCTTTGGCTTTTAGTGCTCGATGTCATCATTAATTCATATTACTTTAACGATGTTGTTAATTGCGTATTCATAGAATCTGTCATTTTCCATATAACCAGTCTAGTGAACGTCAGAGATTTTACTCTCAGATCAGCGCGGCTGGGATTCGAACCCACGATTCAATTCACCTCAGAATCTGTCATGTAAAATTTCAAGATGTTACCTGACGCCTCTAACCAATGCACTACTGAGACGTCTTAAATGACTTATGTACTTTAAGAAAAAGTAAACACGCATTACAGTGAAATGATCAACTATGTCGATATCTTTCACTTTTTAATAACACATGTCTAAACCGTTACGTAATTTAGACCATTTTCCGTGTAACCAGTCTAGTGAACGTCAGAGATTTTACTCTCAGATAAGCGCGGCTGGGATTCGAACCCATGAGAGTTCAATTCACCTCAGGATCTGCCCTTTAAAACTTCATGATGCTACCCCTACGCTATTAAGTCACTCTAATCGGTTGAGCCGATAGAATGCTAGGCTTACTAGAGTCTCAGGATTAACAACCAGTGTTCAGATGATTTGGGTGAGAAGCTCTTACATTGTAGTTGTGCACATATTATAACCTCTGGTCTGTTAATAAATGGCTGGAGCCAGTGGCAATGTCGGTAAGATATTCGATCGCGGATCAGTATACGCAGGGTTCAAATCCTGGGCTCTCCCGTCACTGACATCGCTTTCGAGTGAGGAAACTGATGCTAACCTTAGTTTTTTACCAGCTTTTAAACTACATACTACTCAATCAATACAAGATACTTCACAGTTTTATTCGACAAGAATCTCCAGAAGACTTTACCACAGAATGCAAAATAAAACAAGTCAATGGCAATGCAAGTATTATAAACAGAAATACAGCAGTCCAATATATACAACTCTAATATACAAGTTACTAACGATTATATACACAAACCTTGTGCGAATTAAAAATATAGCAGGCAATTCAATAATACACAAATATAATTTTAAACTGAAAAATGGCCAAGTTAACTGGCCCACTTAATACCCTGGATTTTCATCAGCAGCATTTGTTACACAGATCCTACTCCCATGGACATTCGCTCACGTCCAGGTGGCGCCACTGTACACTAGCGACAGTCGCTGTAAATCAACGGCAGGAGTAAACTCTCAGTCCAGTCGATCCAGACAGCTAAGAACCTAAAACAAGCTCATACACAAACACTGCCAGGCACAGGTGTTGAGTAGAATAAAGTACAGCAAGTGAAGTGTACAGTAGAATAGAGTACAGCAAGTGTACAGTGGAATAAAGTAGGCAGCATCAGCGCAGTACTTAGGCTTTTCCTGGGCCCGTATGGTCTTGTACCACTAGAGAAGAAGAATACAAAAATTAGTGCGGTTTCTTACTGATGCACTTTGCACTGATATTCATTCAGTAGGTTATAATCAACTTACAAATATTCGCCATAGCTTAATGATCCGCCCACCACAACTCTTTATACATCATAATAATTCATCAGTGATTTAGTCACAGTGATACAGCGCTCACTGTTAAGTCTATTGACGATAGTCAAGGAAATTAAACTCGAGAGAGTAAGTTAGATAGTATTCAATAAAACAAGAGAGAGAAATGAGGAGAGAGGGATAGAGAGAGTACTTGCCAACACCGTTGTATCTGCTAGACTTGTGTCAGCACCGTTCAATGCTTAACAAATATACAAACTACACAGCTAGAATTATCGCACACAACTTCATTAATGCAGTGTTCACACAAGTTTTTTTATTAGAAATACATTAACGGCATACATATGTAAAACATGCTACACAGAGTTCAGTGGCATCATTACACGGCAGAAATCCATCAAGTGCAGCACAAAAATTGTCATTTCATAAAATATAATCAGTTTAAATAGTCAATAGTTTCCTTACCATAATGTAATAGTAGACGATTTCAAACGGTACGCTGTGATCACTAATGATCACTAATGATCACAGCGTACAGAAAGTAAGCACTAGGCTCACAGACAGTTCAATCAATCAATTAATAAGAATTTAAAATCCGGTTCCTCGCCATAAGGCAACGTCAGGGACGTCAATTGCGGTGGGGCCCATGGAATGAAATAGCAGAATTATGAAGCTAAAACTTCCGACGTTAAACTATAGATCGTCTTTTGATGGCAATTTCTACAGCGACATTCTGCTAGTAAAACAGTGCTCAGTTCAATGATTGAAATTTAAAAAATAGTCATTCAGAACAAAATCAGTTTTATAAGATGGAAAAATGCCCACTACAGGAAAACCAATGCCTCCACTCTCACTCTACAGTTATTTACACGAGAGGCTAACGGTAGAACGACTCAGTATCTTTATGACCAGGAATAACAAAATTAAATGATTTAAATTAGTGTCAGTTTTTTACGCTGAAGATGATATCAGGGACATATCACCGATACAGATCTCCACAGTTCAATCTGCGGCTATCTTACCAGATATAACTCAGAGCTGTCGACGAGCGACACGGCGGCCATATTGTCTCGTTCACCGGGCCACTCTCTCTCTGTCGACATCTGAAAACATAACTACACGTTCATTATCAGCCGCGAGGTTCAGTTATACCTGCAAATAGACAAGTGATTTTAGCTGTAGAATGTTAGCGACAAAGAATGCGAACCACAAAGTACGTTCTAATCCGTCATTCGTTTTCTCAAAGAATGATGTTGCGTTCAAAGCGTAAACAGAGAAAGTTTCATACAATGAAATATTTACAAGGCATTCAACAGTACACACGTCGTAAATCAATAGTCGTCTATCAATAGAAGCACGATATATACAGCACAAGTTATAAAAGTCATCTGCAATATACAAATACCAACCAAGTCACTCGTCCATACTACTGAGACTTCACTCAAACTGGTTGAGCAAACTCCAAACAACTGCACTCCCCATCACAGCATCAGCAGGAACCGCGGCATCAGTTCAAGTTACATCAGTTCAAGTAGAGCCCGCGGCATGAGTTCAAGTTGAATCAGTTCAATTAGCCTCAGTTTAAGTAGCATCCCGCTGCAGCAGCTCAATTAGCCTCCAGTAGCCAGCTGAGTGTGGGAGAGGGAGGACTTGTAGATCAGACTGACTTGTCTCCTGAAGTCAGCTTTTAACACTCACCGAGGCTTCAGACTCATCTGAGAGTGATCCTCGGTAGGGGAGAATAACTTATGATCGTTCCCACTTACGATCCTCGGCGAACGATTAGACGCATAACTTACGATCATTCCCAGAGCTGCTCTCTAACAGGCGCCGGACTGTTTGGCGCAGTGCCTGCACAGCTGCACTGACACCTCGTCACCCCTCACGTGCACACACACACCTGCACCTACCTGCGTGCGACTGTCAGCACGTGCATCGGTTACACCCGAACGACGAGATTTCTTACTCTGTGAGTAGTCATGATCCTCGTTCAGGCTTCTCTTTCTACCACTCCCACATTCCACTGGTCCCGCCTCTCTCTTCACCACACCTCCCAGTCTTACGCCGTTGATGCTGCCAATCAAAGTCGACAGAGTGCTCTGATTGGCCAGAACTGAACGCAGATACTCCACCTCCTCCGCCAGCGACTCGGCCCTCCCCTGAGACTCGCTCAGTCTTGCTCGCATTTCCACGTTCTCGTTTGTGAGCTGAGACACCTGGTCCTCTAGTCCAGCGATGTACTGCTTCTTCTTTTCGCGATTAAGTCTCGCCTGAACGGCATTCTTGTTTTCATCCAGACAGACATAGGTGTTACGCGTTGTGCTAGACTTCACAGTGGAGCGGCGAGATGGCGCTGACCTTGACTTGGGTTGATCACTAGAGCAGGCCGTCTCGCTGGTGTGAGAAATTGGATGTTCGGTGTTGGAATTGGCGCTTTTCACTTGGAGATGTGAATTAGATCCAGCTCTAGATTGTCTGGGGCCGTTACTAGCTTGAGATTGGAAGCTAGATACTCGTCTGCGTTGTTGACATGAACCAGCAGCTTCCGCTACCGACTGATTGGTCAGATAGGCGGAGCTTTCACTGGCCGCGCCCATAAATTCTATCTTAGGAGGCAGACGAACGACCATTGCAGGTCTGTTTTCCGAGTCGTCCTCGGAACTTGAAGAGAATCTGTTCTGCCTCATGCGCTGACTACGCAGATTAGACAAATACGCCGAACTGTTCCTATTAGATTTGTATTCCTCGTGCAAAGTGTCCTCTAGTGCTGAATTACACTCGCTGGCTACGTCCGTGTCGCTATCGATTTGTTCTTTCTCATCAGTGTGTTCAAACGACTGTACATCAACATAGCTGTCACTAACAGTATTGTCCTCGCATTTAATATCAATCGATTTGGATTCGACGCATTCAATGTACTGATCCCCTGAAGCGTCGCCACAAGATTTTAAACAGTTCCACAATTCAATCACTTCTTGCGACTCTGATTTGTCTATCAAATCTGACAAGAAGTCCGGCAGATCGATCATCGAGTCGCTATTCAAGAATGGAGAAAGCTGATCTTTCTCGGAAGGGGTTATAGCGAGATCAGCTTCAAGGTTAGGCAAAGTGTCGTCAGGGTATGGCTGTGATTCGATTTTCTCAAAGCTTACAGATTTCAGCTCATCAAGTTCATAGGGGCTCCAGAAAGAATCGTTGCTGTAGGAAGGGCTAGGGGTGGTCAGGGAATGTTCATTACGCATTTTGCGTCTCTGGAACAAAGGGCTTGACGGCGGATTAGACAGGAAAACGTCGTGCCTGATCTGGGAGGCTTCAAACGCTTCCTGAAGCAAACTATCAAAATTAATAGACATTCTTACCGATCACAAATTTATTTTAAAAATAAATTAGGAATAAATTAATTCGTAAATTACTATTACACTAAAAATTATTAATCCGTCTGTCGATTCTGTATTTTCTATATTAAATCTTAACACGCTTCTCACAAAGAATTACAATAATTTAACCCTAAATTTAGTGCTTTAGCAAGCGAAGCACATTCAGTGCTGTCAAAATATTCTACGGTTAAAATATCAAATAAGTAAAACACGAGAAAAATTCTACAACTTATTATGCGTAAATAAATATATCCACAGTAATCCTCTCACCAACGAAGTCAAAACGCGAATGCGAATAATTGCAAAGTTAGGAAACGCCTAGCAATAACAATGTGATGTGTCAGCATCATCTGATTGGTCGACAGAAAGTATTGATTTCTAAAACGATCTATGACTGGCTAGGAGTGTTTGTTAGCTGAGAGTTTATTGATCAGCTATTTATAGGTATGACCGAATGTCCCAGATTATAATTGAGCGATATAAAGGGATATCGTACAAACAAAGCTCCTGTTACCACTCATGCTTCTTTTCTTTTCTTCTACTTTACTATTACTTTAAAATACTTTACTTTTCTACTTTATAGCTGTATCAAAAATATGGGGTTCAAAATTGGTATTAGTTCAAAATATAGAAGATTAATACAAAAACATGAAACTAAAGAAAAATGTAGTTATTTTCAGGCTTAAAATAAATTACTGGAGTTCCTAGATCTTTACTTCCAGCAGGAGAATCATAGTTGTTTCACAAAAGTAATAAACTTTTGTGTATCAATTATATCTAAATTGACATATTGATCGATATTGTTTATCACTGATGATATAAAACGCAGCCTTAATTAATTTATCTAATTAATTCATTTATCTTATCTTAGAATATATACCACCTCAGAAGCCATATTTTTCCCAAGCCGTAGGCTACATGAGGTATGGAAAAGGCATAGACTTTGTGAAGGGATTAACTTGTTGAACTAATGAATGCTCTTATGGAGCGAGAAAGCAGCCTTTGAGTATGAATATGCATCTTGAAAATGCCACTTGGCAGTGTACTGAAGAGAGAGAGAGAGAGAGAGAGAGAGAATATATAATTAAGCAGCTTAATTATACATGTATATTCTAAGGCAAGATCAACTACACTATATGCAGTATTTGAAGTCTTCATATATACAAGTCGATCATCATTTCTTAAATCATTAGCGTTTGACATTTTGTAGGGTAATCGCAGCTGCCATTAATTATGAAGGAATTACTATTTCATAGAAACCGGTATAGAGAATTTCAATTAAATGCTTAATATATTGTGGCTTATTTTAAGAAAGTAAACGTGCATTATAGATTTACAGTACAATAATCAACTATCTTAGATTGATCTATTCAAAGATCTTTAAAATAGGTAGATATGGCATGACTGCTGTTTCAGCGATACCAGTTCTGTAACAAGAGCGACTTGATTTCCAGCATTCTCCTTTTAATCGAAAGGGTAAACAAAGCCCCTTTGACATATGTGCATTTAATAGTAATATCTGTAATTTAAGATTTATTTCACAATATTCAGCTTCTAAACGGTTTTAAGATGATGTATTATTGCGCGTTTGGGTATACAAATTCCAGATATCCGGAAACTAAAGAACGAGGAATATCCTTTAAGGGATTTGAAATAGAATTTTTTTGCATTTTTGAATTATATAAATATACATCCATTTAATAGGAATTCGTTTTAAATAATTTTTGTCATGACGATATATTTGATAGATGTGACGATAAATATACTACTTAAGTGTTTAATTATCGTTCAAAAGCTTTGCAAATGTTCAAAAACTTCATTATTTTATGCCTTTAAATAACGATCAGCTGATATTGTTTACCTCTGGCTAGCAAAATTAGTTGTTGGCATCTGTGCAATTCTTGAACTCAATGTTCACAATGGTTGAGATTGACACTTCTACGGTTTTTCTTTATTCTATGATGTGGTATGTTGGTGAGTGTTTAGTTTTTTCTTATGTTCTCCTTTTGAAGCCTAAAAACTTGTCAAGGTGTGTATCTTTTTTCCTTTACGGTCTCTATGTATAGAGGCATGAAATTGCGACGAAGACTGGTGTTACAAGTCTTTGTGACTTTCTTAACCAGAACATTATGTTAAGTTAAGAAAGAAAAATTCAATATTTTTAAAATCTTGTTCCCTGTTTTATGTTGTGTTGTCATCGATTTGTTATTGTTTATTTTTGTGGATACCATTATTAAAGTGCTAGAGTTTCGTAAATCCCAACTCTCCAATGAAACGACTGTAATATATCATCTGCTTTAATATATCTCAATTGTCACTTCGCTATTTGTGTAGAACTGTGGAAAGGTCATGCCTGTGTAATAAAGAAATAAACTGAAGAATCTGCTTCTTCAATCATTTGTGCAACTTAAAATTAACAATCGTTTTCTATCTAAACCCGTATCTGACTCTCTCTGATCTAATATGAACGCGGCGCAGGGTTTTAACGGTAGCGGGGCTCGCCCTATTATAGGTTCATCGTTTGGCCCAAGCTCAGGGGCGAACAGCCCCTCTTCGTCGTTCTCAGGGTCGACTAGGGGTTTCAGCTATGACCCACACAACAGCAGACCCCAGTCCCCCACTGCTATGACTGCCAACGCTAAGCGCAACAAGTATCTCAAGAGATTGTTCAAATTCCGTCAGATGGACTTCGAGTACGCTTTGTGGCAGATGCTCTATCTCTTCGTTGCCCCGCAGAAAGTGTAAGCGGCTAAAGTAATCAGTCATCAATTAATTAATTAATTTTAATTTTATTATTAGTTTCACTCTCAGATCAGTACGGCTGGATTCGAACTCAGCCCCACTGATCTGAGAGTAAAACCTCGGATATTCACTGGACTGGTTATACGGAAAATGGACTAAAATTGCCTAACAGTTTAAACATGTGTGTTAAAAGTGATAGATATCGACATAATTGATTATTTTATTTATTTATTTATTTAGATCACCAAAAAGGGTCATTCAACCCTGTACAGTTCACAAGCAATGCAAACAAACAAGTAAATGCAATAAGTGAGCACAATTTAAATGTGAACCATGGTGAACTTAAAACGAAAATATAAAGTATAAATTAAAAAATTGAAATAAAGAAATTCAAAATAAAGAAAATTAATGATAATAGGTAGGCATAATTATACATTTAAGATCAGTATCATTAATAACTATTTAATAAGTACTGACGAAGATTAATATTGAAACAGTTAACGGAATGAGATGATCGTAAATTAGGTGGAAGGGATAGCCAGTATCTAGGGCCTTGTACAGCGATATACTTTTCGCGACAGAAGGTTCTGAACGATGGTATAGTAAATTCCGAAATTTCACTATAATGTGTGTTTACTTTTTTACTTCTAAGTTTTTTATTCTGTACTGTGGTATCGCATTGTCGCTGAGTCTTAATAAAATCTATAGATTCTAAATATACTAATGTATTTGCTGTGGTCATGATGATCTAATTTAAAGTAAGTAGAAAATTAATGAAAATATCAATAGCGCAGTGGTTAGAGGCGTCAGGTAACGTCATGAAATTTTAAGTGACTGATTCTGAATTGGACTCTCATGGGTTCGATTTCTGGATGGGCTGATCTGAGAGTAAAATCTTGGACATTCACAGGACTGGTTACACAGAAAATGGACCTAATTGACTAACGGTTTAAACATGGGGTATTAAAGGTGATAGATATCAGCATAGTTGATCATTTCACTGTAATATGTTATATTATTATTAGCCATATTTAAATTTGAATTCATTAAATTGTAAATTGGAAGAAATTAAAGAAATAGTGGAGAGATTAAAATTTGTGGTAACTAAAGTACTCTAATCATATAAAGTCTTGGTTATATTTTCTATGTGCAATACTGTAGCATATGTAAGAATTGATGTTTGTATTAATTAATTGAGTTAAAATTAATTTTCTATTATTTTTAATAGGTACAGAAACTTTGGCTACAGAAAACGTAAGTCACCCAACTGTACTAGTTATCTTTAAAACTAAATATTAGCCATTCTTCATTATTTTTAGGCACTTCTTAATTTACCAATCTGTAATTTATTTAATGTAACTGATTTATTGATAGATAATATAAACAATAGTTTATGGTATATTGATAATATATATATATAAATATATATATATATATATATATATATATATATATATATATATATATATATATATAAAGTAACTTACCGACATCGCCAATGGCTGGAGTCAGTGGCGATGTCGGTAAGATACTCGACCGCGGATCAGTATGTGTGGGGTTCAAATCCTGGGCTAGCCCATCACTGACATCGCTTTCGAGTGAGGAAACTGACGTTGACATTAGCTTTACCATCTTTTCATATTTCTTCATAAAATATCTGTATACTATCGTGATAAAACTATTATTATGGTGATGAAATGCACGAATGAGTTAGGGTTAGGGTTAGGGTTAGGTTAGGGTCTTGGTTTAGTCAAGATGTAACTGTGTATTGTTTAGGTCAACATATAGATCTGACCTGTTTATACTTATTTTTTAAAAACTTCAGTTGCAATATGGAGCAATTCATACAAATAAAATGAGATTTTTTAACTGATTGATTGTTTGATTGTTTGATTGATTGATTGATTGATTTGTACAGAGAACAAAGGACAGTGGGCGAGAGATGATCCTGCATTGATTGATTGATTGATTGTTTTGTACAGAGAACAAAGGACAGTGAGCGAGAGATGATCCAGCATTGATTGATTGATTGATTGATTGATTGATGGATTTGTACAGAGAACAAAGGACAGTGGGCAAGAGATGATCCAGCATTTCTTGTTCTACTCACATTCTGGCTGTGTGGTGAGATACTGCCATCAATCAATCAATCAATCAGTCAATCAATCAATCCGTCATAAAATAAATCAATCTATCAATCAATAAATCAATCAATTAATCAACCAATAAATCAATCAATCAATCAGTCAATCAATCAATAAATCAATCAATCAATGAATTAAATGCTTATTAATTGCTTATTTACTATTTCTCTCAGGGTATTAAAATATTGCGATCAAATGACCAAGTTATTAATTTACTAATAGGTTGTTTTAAAATAAGCAGAATTTGATCTTTCGGCAAATGTCTGATTAAATTTTCTTATTTAATGCCCACAAAATGATATGTGAACCAATAGGTAGCGGTTAGTTAATAGCATAAATCAATCAATCAATCAATCAATCCTCTACATTATGAGTTAGCTATAAAATAATACATTTGTTAATACATAACATCTTTTGTAATCGTAAACTATAAATAAAGCCAACCTACCCACTGCTAAGTATTTCTGCTTTCTGAGCTCTGAGATAATAATAGAATATTTTTGTGTATATTTAATTGTTTCATTGATGCTAGCCACTGATAGGCTAGAATGGTTTTCTGTATATTTTAGCTTCAAGAATATGGAACTCTCTGCCACCAGATCTTCCATCTTGTAGTTGTAAATTTGGTACTTTTCTTGGCAAGCTAAAACCCATCCATTTCCACCATAGGTCTAAATTTTGACCCGCTTGCCTTGGATCTTGGACTTGCACTGCTTTAATCTCGCTTTCTCTTGTGTTCTCTGTGTACTCAATTGTCATCGTGTGGTGCTTTGGCGCCTGTTTGTGTAGAGTCTGCAAGAGATGTCCCTGACATTGCCTTATGGCGAGAAACCGGACGTTAAATTCTTATTGATTGATTGATCGATTGATATTGTGCATAGCGTCGTCTGTGGGGTTTGCGTTTGTATTGAGACTGAGCGTGGTGTCGTTCATAAAGTTCTTGCTCTGGGTCGTCTTCATTGATTGCATCGGCGTAGGAATCCTGCTAGCTACAGCCCTCTGGTTAGATGTCTCTCTCTGTCTCTCTCTGTCTCTCTCTCTCTCTGTCTCTGTCTCTCTCTCCCGCTCTCTGGTACGTTATTTCTCTCTGATTTTGTCTCTCGAGCTCTCTCTCATTTTCTCTCTCCCTCTATATAATGATAACTATAATGTAATTATAATTACATTATATAATGATAACTATAACTATATATAAGGATTACTATAACTATATATAATGATAACTATAACTCTATATAATGATAACTATAACTCTATATAATGATAACTATAACTATATAATGATAACTATAACTCTATATAATGATAACTATAACTCTATATAATGATAACTATAAC
>CAJHZI010000822.1:0-2500 GCA_905160935.1 Enchytraeus crypticus | reverse complement strand
TGTAGCAATTTCTGGAGCCTAGGCGCTCACTAACCGAATGCCCTTTCTGACGTTGGTATGGATCTTAGTGCTTTAGTCGCCTTCTACGACACGTGCAGTCATCGGTTGGTCAATTCTTCCAACAATCCGGACACAACACGGGGAACCAGTGGTGTCTTACATTTCAATAAAATTTTATTGCAACAGGTAATCCTATTTCACTTAATATACTTTCCAATTCAATCAATCACATAATAGTTATGACAACAATGCGCTACTGTCCTCTTTGACAACATCGAGTACTATTTAGACAAATACAAACCGGTGAGAAAAAAGAAGGCCCACAGCGGTATAGGTGGAAGCATAGCTATACACTAATCTAACAGCGCATTATCAATACTAATAGGACGTTGCGCCTGTATATATCTATTTCACAGTGGTTAAAGTGGGAGGGGGGGGCGTAGGGGAACTGTGTTCCCTTAGTTTTCATCTTTTCTGAGGTGCGTTCCCCTGATAGGGGCCAATTTTAGATACTAAAAATACATTACAGGAGGCCCGAAGTAATTCTGACCGTCCCCGCTATCTCTCAATTTCCACTTTAACCACTGATATTTCAAGCCAATCAAATACAGCAGCATCAATAATTGATAGAACAATACTATGTGTGCCACATCTTAAGTAAAGATGGATATGTCCTTAGGCCCATGAAAGGTTAATCTTGAATCGGTGCTTGCTGCCGATTGGCGCTATCAATAGCAAAGATATGATTAACAATGGAAAAGATAATGCTTGCCAGGAACCTGTAAAGCGGATTCGAAGACCGGACACCGGCCATGACACCGCTATAGAAATTGTCGGAGGTTATTATTATTATTACTATTATCTCTTTTTGCCATTGCTTTGTGTGCCACATCTTTTACCGCCTACATATGTGCCACTGATTTGTTGCAACTGATTTGTGTACCACTGATTTGTGTGCCACTGATTTGTGAGCCACTGATTTGTGTGCCACTGATTTGTGTGCCATTGATTTGTGTGCCACTGATTTGTGTGCCACTGCTTTGTGTGCCATTTACAACTGACATTCTTCTATTCATTCACTATGACAGAGTAATTAAATCTTCTGCTCTCTTGATATATCAGCAGCTTGTAGATCCTGCAATCAATGAATCAATCAATCAATCAATCAATCAATCAATCAATCAATCAATCACCTGTTCTATAAATCAAGCGATGAATAGCCTACTAATATAATAAATAAATATTATTAATATTGTATATTAAATAATATACAACAGATATATTACTAATATTGTATTATTAAAAATCACTAATATCGTAAAATTGAAATTGGTCAAATGTGAAAATAGTAAAATCTAATGATTGATAAAATAAACCTACCAATTAATTAATAGACCAGAAATTAAATCTCTAAAATATATAATAATTGAGTCAGAGGTGGAAAAAAAGTCTGATTGAATGAGGGATTGTCTTGCAAAACAGACAACAAACAGAGAGACAAACAGATAGAAAGATAGATTAATGGAACGATTGATGGATTGACTGATTGATTGATTGATTGACTGACTGAGTGATTGATTGACTGACTGATTGATACATTGATTGATTGATTGATTGACTGACTGATTGATACATTGATTGTCTGATTGATCGAATGATTGATTGATTGATCGATTGATCGATTGATTGATTGATCGATTGATTGAATAATTGATTTAAAGTTACTGACAGCAGGGTGGCAGCACTTAGCAGATAGAAGGCGGACATGACGAGGTAGACAAGCCCTGTGTGGACGGGGAGAGAGATCGAGTAGATTGGATTAAACACCAGAGTGCCCACCATAGCACACACCAGTTCTACACACCCCACCACCCCAAATACTGCTCCTAGTACAATACGGTACAATGCAGTACAATACAGTACAATATAGTACAATACAGTACAATACAGTACAATGCAGTACAATACAGTACAATACAGTACAATACAGTACAATACAGTACAATACAGTACAGTACAATACAGTACAATACAGTACAATACATTAGAATACAGTACAATACAGTACAATACAGTACAATACATTACAATACAGTACAATACAGTACAATACAGTACAATACAGTACAATACACTGCAATACAGTACAATACATTAGAATACAGTACAATACAGTACAGTACAATACAGTACAATACAGTACAATACAGTACAATACAGTAAAATATATTACAGTACAGTACAGTACACTACATTACAATACAGTTCAATACACCAGGGTGCCCACTATAGTACATACCATTTCTACACAACCCACAATCCTAAATACTGCTCCTACAGTACAATACAGTACAATACAGTATATACTGTATATATATATATATATATATATATATATATATATATTATATATATAAATCAATATATATATATCGTGTATATGTATATGTATATACATGTATATATACTGTATATATATATATATATATATATATATATA
>CAJHZI010000821.1:92500-219924 GCA_905160935.1 Enchytraeus crypticus | reverse complement strand
TCCTCCACATTTTCGTTCTATCTTTTTGGTACCACATTTCTTTCTATATTTAGTTTCCCATACTTGATATTCATGCAAACATCCTTTGTACTTACTTTTTCTCGTTTCTGGACGCACTTCTTGTTAAAGAAATCCGAATATCCTCTTCTATCATATTATGCTAAATGATCATCATTTCTCATCCCACCACTGATGGCTTGCTTTGTCTGTTATAGTATCGAATCATATAATAAATTACAAACAAATATTAATTGAACTCTCTCATATGAGCATATGGTCAATCAAGGAGATCATGGACATCACGAAGAAAGCATTGCTCCTTATTGTGAATTTATTCATGTCAACATCGTGACACATATTCCACCATTTCAGAAAATATAAATGTAACATTATTGAACAATCCGTCAATGCCATCTATGAACTTCATTCTTCAGTCATTTGATTAAAAGATTAGAAGCCGTCCACAGAAGAAACTTTGCTAAGATCAACGGGAGGAAGAATAGGGGTGGGTGGTAAGTATGAGGCTGACAGCTGGAGTTATGATTTTAGAAACCTCTCTCTTGGAAGCAAGTAAGGTTGATTAGCCTCCAGCTAACTCCTGTTCCGTCAGCTTTCCGGCTAATGACATTTGTCTGAATCCTAAACATTGAATTACGAAGTCAAGAAATAACAAATCAGTCAGTAAGCAATATTGGCCGACTTCAAGAGTGCTACACAGTAGGATATAGTGCTACAATGCTGAAGTTACCGAAAGCGTTTCAATTTTTTTGATCTCGCTTTCTCTTGTGGTCTCTGTGTACTCAGTCGTCATCGTATGATGCTTTGGAGCCTGTTTGTGTAGAGTCTGCAAGAGACGTCACTGACATTGCCGTATGGCGAGGAACCGGACGTTAAATTCTTATTGATTGATTGATTTTTTTAAATAATGTCAATTAAGAACAATCTTGTGAGATATTGTTGATTTTCTACATCCATTGATGACATCGCAAGACGTCTCGCAATCCGACTGATCTCAGTGTCCTAACGCCTTATTTATGCCAACAGGCTCTGATAACAAAGTCAACCACCAAGTTTTAAGTTAATTACTATGTCTCTCAGGCAGGTGTACAAAGTTGATTTGTGTGTATATATATATATATATATATATATATATATATATATATATATATATATATATATACATGTATATTTGTATATGTCCTTAGCTGCATACAAGTATATTATCTTTCCTTAATCTTTCAATACTCGCACATAATAAAATGTACATAACACTTAATCTGAATGCATAGCCATTAATATAGAGCCGTAATTAATGAATGCATCAATATATAAATAAAATGTAAAATTCTTAATAAATTAAACAATTGAACTATAAATAGTTGACCTACAAAAATAGGTCAACTCAATGAAGGAACTATTGAAAGTGAAAGACCACCATTGGAATCCAGTTAGAAGTGGTTCAATTGTAAAAGAAATCTGGTAACGCTAATGTTACCGTCAGATTAATCATTCGAAAGCAAAGTTAGTGACGGGTGAGCCCAAGATTTGATCCCCGTACATACTGATCCGCGGTCGAATATCTTACCGACATCGCCACTGGCTCCATATACACTATAATTGTCTAAATACATTTTGAATTAGTCAAAACTTTTTATAATTGACCAACTCGCTTATGTAAAAATTGACACTAAGTTAATTTATACCGTATTAACCGTTATTAACCTCTACTGTTTTAACTATTTGGCGTTGAATCTGTACAAGAACGTTAAGTTACATATTTAAGTTACCTGGCTGACTTCATTAAACTGTAACAGAAATTATTGGTTACAAGCTTCCGACTTGTAGAGTCATTCTCTCTCATAGTTGCCACGAAAGAGTATTCAATCAACAGCGGCAGATACATATAGACTATAATTTTTGTAATCCACCAGTCATTAAATAAGATCAGCTGAGTGCCTAGCCGTTAACACAGAGCAGTTAAAATGTATATGTACAAATTAATGTAATATATTTAATATATACTAAATGAATAAGCTATAGAATGCGAGGGATTACCTGAGTGGTCTGATTACATAAGATACAGAAAAACCGATAAATTTATTTTAGAATGATTGCAAATTGCATCGCATTTTATACTATCAACGTTGTCATCATCATCATTATCATCAGTAGTAGCAGTATCAGCATCATTAGTATCTGCAGACCATGCGTTACCACACATCACTCACATCATCTACGTCCAATTTATTTCTAGTAGTTTCTTCAAAGCAATGAGCGAATACAGAGTGAATGAAGAAAGCGTAAAATGGTTGATGAAGTTGGGGGGCGGGAAGTGGGCTCACAGCAGATGCCATCTGAGTACAGCCAGTACTTAATCCTCTCCCCCAACCGCTCCGGACTCTCGATCCTTCTCGGATTGTTCCCTACCCGCCACGGACCCTGTCCAGCCTCCTGTACGTCAACCATTCGTGCATGGACGCTGCTGACCGGGAGGAGCCGCACTGGGCGAAGGGATTGCGTGAACGGGGGGGGGGGCTGACGGATTAAGAATCCATTTTCCGCCATTGATTTCACAGAACTCTCCTCATCACACCAGTGTATGAGTTCTCTATTCCTCTGCCATCTAATGTTCCTCCCCGTGTCCCTGCCTACTCGTGTTCATCTAAGTACCAATTTAATAGTTTTATATAGAAACGCGTACTATACATTAATATACACAGACTCATACATGCCTATATGCATATACAATTGCAGATGGATTGATCAATTAATGTGATTTGGCAGTTTCTAATATTTATATTTACAGATATATTTACAGATATATTTGCAGATATATTTTCTTATATATTCACATATAAGAAATATATTATACATATACAAGTGTATATATATAAAAATTATATATATATATATATATATATATATATATATATATATATATCTATATACATATACATGTACTATACATATATATATATATATAATATTATATATAGTCTATATATATAGATATATATAGATATATATATATACATGCATATATATAGGCCTATATCAGTATGGCATATATATATGCATGTATATACATATAAGATATATATAAACTGTATATATATATACATGTATATATATATATATATATATATATATATATATATATATATATTCATATATATATTTGTATATACTAAGTACTGGCTGGAGCCAGTGGCGAAGTCGGTTAGATACTCGACCGCGGATCAGTATGTGCGGGGTTCAAATCCTGGGCTCGCCCGTTACTGACATCGCTTTCGAGTGAGGAAACTGACGTTAACCTTAGCTTTACCAGCTTTGAAATTAATTAACGTCTGTTATCGTATCACAATGGATATCCACTCGGTTGAGATTCCAAATCAACTAACTTCGAACATTGAACAGCGGAGTTCAAAATAATATTTACAAAATGAGAGTTGTGAACTAGTGGCATAAATGGCATAATATTAAATCTGCTTGTAGTGTCCTATTCTAACCGAAATCATATTTAATATGCACATTGCAACATTTTCGAGTATACACAATTTACACTCAGAAATATTTCCACTTCAGAGGGCTCAAAGCGAAATGATAAAATTAGTTGGAAAGTTGCACACCATGTATCTCCCTTTAGGCAACACACTGAGATAAACATACTATATAAATATACTTACACAAGTTCTAAACGTTGGTATCATTCGGTCGGGACACCTCAACAGCTTCTGAAACTGAATGGGAAAACTCTTTCGTTATCTTCGGGTTTTAAAATATCACCTGTTTCTTCTGTGAGAAATCTCGGTGTTATCCTTGATAAACACCTAACCTTCCACGAACATATAACTAAAACTTCACAAGCATGCTTCTTCCATATCCGTGATCTTTGTCTAATACGTCCATATTTGTCACGTGAGACAGCTGCTACAATTGGTGCTGTTCTTGTGCAATCGAAGTTGGACTACTGTGCTATTCCCTGTTTTTAAATCTCCCTGGCTGTGAGATTGATCATTTGCAGTTTGTTCAGAATTCTCTTGCGCGAGCAATTTTTTGTAGTTCCAAGTACTCACATGTTACGACCATTTTGAAGTCTTTGCACTGGCTAAAGATTAAAGAGTGTATCATTTACAAAACAGCTTCGTTAACCTATAAGTCCATCACCATCCCTGGACAAACTTGTATGTCTCACTTGATTAAAGTGATGCAGCCTGCTATTACTCGGTCTTCTAAATTAATTACTTTTGCGGGATCTAGCTTACCTTCACGCTCTAAGCTATCTAGTCGTTCTTTCCAGCATGCTGCACCGCAGATCTGGAATTCTCTTCCATCCAATCTTCGGAAATCTTCATTTGAATCACATCAGCCCTTGCTTTCCTATGAGCAGTTCCATAAGCAGTTGAAGACCTATCTTTTCCATCTCTCTTTTCCATCCAGTGTCCATGAGCAGCGACCTACGCCTAAACCACCTTCTCTTTAACTCCCTTTACTTTGGACTGAATTTCTGGATTTTGGAATTTGCACCGTTTTTGGACCTTTTTGCTTGCCGGCTTGATTTTGTCTCAATAGTGCTCGATGTTGTCATTGATGACTGTAGCACTCTAATTGTTGTTATTATTATTATTAGCAAAGATTAAGCATATTCTGTTTGCGCGTGCCGGTGTAACTAATAGCAGTTGAGACGGGGCAATTAGCCTTTCTTTCTTCAGTGTCGTGACCCCTGTCACGTGGCGGGTTGAGCGCTACTAACCTGCAATCAAACCTCTATCAGTCTATCTATGACGTCATGAGTGTGTCAGTGCTTAATCCTTCGAGGGGCAGGGACTCAGCTGACCTCTGCGATCTGCTTCATTAATGAAGGATTCTTTTGTCCCACAAGATCTTAAATCCGATAATATGCAACTGTACTGTAGTACAGTGGTTTACCCGTGCGGTGTCCGGATTTACGAAGAATAGACTAACAGTAGATTGCACATGTTTTAAAATTCTACAAAGGACTAAAATACAAACCAAAGTCTTCGCTCCTCTAGTAAAGATCCTTCCACTCTACCGAACATTAGGCTGCTATTGGCAGAAGCTTCTTTATGTTTTCTGCTACAACGTTGTGCAATTCTATCTCACAAAATTTCGATTTATGAATGTACATGAATTATTACTTTCCAGGGCAAGCCAAAAACTCATATTTTCTGTCACAGGCAAATATTCTGACCCTCTTGCTTCGGATTATGATCTTGCACTGTTTTTCTCTCACTTTCTCTTCGATCTTTGTATTCTTAGTCGTCATCGTGTGGTGCTTTGACGTCTGTTGGTGCAGAGACATTTTTTTAAAGCGATATGTCGGACGTCAAATTCTAATTAATTGAGTAATCTCCCCCCTAGTAGTTTGAAAAAAAGTCTATTTTAAAACACACATTTCTACTCAAAGTATGTTTAAATAGTCATTAAAAGCACACCATTGACCAACTAGTTAATTTCAACGCAATGTATAGACCCTTTACAAATACAAACCTTAATACAGTCTTTAGCATTGAAGATAGTCTATTGCATTTGAGGTGGTTTTCAACTCTCTCCCTCAATTATTGTTTAATCACTTTTTACGAAACGTGAAGTTTAAAGTTTATTCATTCTGTTATGTTACGGATATGACAGGCTATGCTCCTTTTTTAAATCATAATGGATACTGAAGAAAAATGTGGCTTATAAAGTAGTTTTATATTACTGTCCTCAGCTCCTGCTTAGACACCTTGTACGAAAGACCCATTACACTACAGTTGTTTGCTCAAAACTCAGAATAGGGGCCTATTTGAAATTTAAAAGTATTAATATGATGTTGAGATGATACCATTAAAATGAATCAATATTAACTTTACCAATGAAAGTTTAACTGAAAGAGTATTACTAAGGAATCGAAATGAATTGAAAATTAAGATAAACTTAAAATGAATAAATGTTTGCATAAATGTTTGCATTAGACCCTAATCTTGCTTTTCAATTTAAATCATACACATATATTTCTAATGCTACATGTTAGTTAATAAAACTGATCTACAACTCATTATAACAAAGAGAGTGTATTTAATTATATGCGTGTAAGATGCATGGCATCAGTAATGACTGATTGTATTCAAAATAATTCGATGTCTCTATCTCTCTCTCTCTCTCTCTCTCTCTCTCTCTCTCTCTCTCTCGCTCTCTTTCTCTCTACATGTAGTGTTCAATTCAATTGCAGGTTCATATATCGTAAATATTCCTACTCACTTGCTGCTAGACTTATCTATGGGAAATTGAACACTCGGTAGAGCCCGTACACTACAGTTGGCTCGCTACAATTAATTTCTTTGCAATTAATTTCTTTGCATTATTATTAGTAGTAGAATCTATCTATCTATCTATCTATCTATCTATCTATCTATCTATCTATCTATCTATCTATCTATCTATCTATCTATCTATCTATCTATCTATCTATCTATCTATCTACTATCTACTATCTATCTATCTATCTATCTATCTATCTATCTATCTATCTATCTATCTATCTATCTATCTATCTATCTATCTATCTATCTATCTATCTATCTATCTATCTATCTATCTATCTATCTATCTATCTACATCTATCTATCTATCTATCTCTCTCTCTCTCTCTCTCTCTCTCTCTCTCTCTCTTTCTCTCTCTCTCTCTCTCTCTCTCTCTATATATATATATATATATATATATATAATATAAACAATCTAAGATTTCACGCATAGAGACTTACAGAGAGTTATGCTTGAATATGTATATATATATATATATATATATATATATATATATATATATATATATATGTATATATATACATATATATATATATATATACTTGAATATGTATATATACATATATATATATATATATATATATATATGTATATATACCTTATACCATCATATTCAAGCATAACTCTCTGTAAGTCTCTATGCGTGAAATCTTAGATTGTTTATATTCAACAACCCTCATTGGGTTAAGGACCATCATGCTAACTTTTCAAATTCTCACTGATACTTTATTTACTAAAAACAATATCAACTAAATATTCCAACCGTTAAAATATGAATTAGGAAAAACCTTAAATTTGAATTATGCTCTATATTTTTGGAAGAATGCGTTTTAATGTAAATTACGCATTTTTAGTAGGGTGATGCGGAACTGTATTGTCTCTACACAGATACGTAACACTGCCCCTTTCCACGCCAACCTGTTGAGAGTTAAAGACTTAAAGAATGGCAGAAGGTCATTAGCGAAAGGTCAGAAACCTTAGCTCATAGGAGCGTTGCGTCAAATGACATGTGATCGTCTTCAGCAAACATGTGCAGTTTAGCAACAGCATGCTATATAGGCACACTTCTATAGTACTGCTCAATCAGTCGTAGATTAAAAGAAATTATGTAGTCAATTACATTGATACATAACGTGAGTACATTAATATAATATACGTCAGCATATATCATACACAGTAGATATAATATGCATATCATATACCGTAGGCTATACATGAAAGTGTCTCATACAGAGTTCATTTATTCAATGGAGATCAATGCAGGACAGCACATACACGGCATCAATGCCATACATAGCGACCTGACAGGAAAATCTATGTATAGAATGTATGTATAGAATAATGCCTGATGTATAGAATGAGTATAAAATATATATAGAAAGGTATGTAGAATATAATATGTAGAAAGATGAATAAAACTTCGCATCACTAGGAGGCTAGTGATAGGAGATTTTTACTTCATGATATATAATTAACTATTAACTATACCTTAGTTTCTTCTTCCAAGGACGTGCAGCCACTGTGAGTGGATTCTCAACTCACTGTATGTTTAGCAACAAAACAAAATTTTCTTTAAATTATTATTCCACAACGCGCGTCATTGCTGATTATGTATTACCTTGAACTTTTTAATCAAAGTTAGTTAATTTGAGCCATGCTATTTTTAACATTTATTATGGCTTTTAGAGTTTTCATTGCACGGCTGTGTGGGTCCGCGGCGCAGATTGTTCGTATCTTCCTAGTAATTAGAAATTAATGCGGCGTGAAACCTCTCAAAGCTTACTCCGATCCTGGTTTCCCTGTTGAGTGAAAGATGACGGTGTAAAATGATTCCGGACAAGTGCAGTGTTTTAATAGATCACTTCCGGCGGAATTCAGTGTGAATTAACCGTCAGTCGCCTGGACTAGCTCATCCGCAGCCAGTCAACGTCAACTGTTTATGAAGGTTACAGCCTAGTTTAACGTCTTTTTCTTGTGACTCGAGTACGTCAAGTTAGCATTATATTGTGAGAATAAATTTTGAACCTTTCACCTACTAATCCACAGTCACCATTATAAAAACAGCTTACCATTATACTACCGCCCTCTACCGGATAATATAATATAGCATAGCTCATTTTTGCTAGCTTTGCATTTTCTTGGATTGAGAGACTAGAACCAAATATAATAAATATAAATAAATTGATGTACCCAAAGGTTGTGAAGCAAAATCCTTTAAAATATAAGTAAATCATGGAGAGAAAAAATTAGATTTAGATAAACTGGAAGGTCGATCTATGCACTTATACGTATATAATACTGTTTTAGTTGCACATATTACTGTGCTTATTTTGTTATTTAATATACTAATGTCAATTGTTCATTGGTTACTCTACTGTCAGAGAACTTCAGAAACAAGAGACGCTTGGGGTTGAAAGGGTACCCCAGAGGTCATGCTGGCGTTTCTTTGCAGATACGGTACCTTTGTAATTGTTTAATGCAAACACAGCTCTAGTCAGTAATGATGAATGCTGTCATCGTCATAATCATCATCATCATACGTTTGTCATCATCTGCCACTCGTTTCAGCGAGGCTGGTCGAGATCCTTTAAAGATGACACCGCGAGCGTCCTAACCCGGGCTGTACTGAGCGATGATGGGAGAGGTAGTGGCTTGTAATCTCAAATAAACAGAGGAAATGACAAATTATACATTTATAAATCAATTATACTGAACAAAATGTACAGTATTATATATTACTATATTTTAATAAGTGTATATTTTAGGAAGACATTTCCTTATATTGAATGCTGCTTAAACCAGGTAGAAGGCATATTTGAAACTGAACTAACTACTGCAAATAGATTTAAAAAAACTGATAGCATTTTGCTATACACTATTTTAACCCTCTATAAGTACTTCTCAATTGGTTTTTTACGTTTTTATGTTTAATTTGTATTACTTTATTTTCCTTTTATTATTTAATTTCTTGCTATAACTAAATGAATTGGTTAGTAATTACGAAATAATGAGCTAATACTACATTGATTTTTGAAGTATATAAAATCTGGCTTTAAAATCCTCTACAGCCCTTAGTCTTTAACAAAATTAGGTATCCGATAATACGCATGGTGAAGTTGGCGTAACGATCATAGTCTTACAACTCCGGCTTTGCATAAGCTTACTTTCTCTATGTATGTACTAGATAAAACAGGCCATAGGCTACATGTACTAGATAAAACAGGCCATTGCAGCTATAAGAAACAAATCTCGACTATTTTTATTACTAAATGAAAAATGTTGACAATCGCAACACTAATTTTAAACTCATTGCCTGATTTGTTTACAAGTTTATTTAAATTACTGCATAATATTACTTTCAAAATGTCTATGATGACTGATTACTAGGTGGTTGACTAGATAGGGTTCCTATATCCGCTGTGATAGCCTAATATTCATTCGTGTGTTCTTGCTGGCATTCATATATGCTGTATTTCGGGATATATTGTCAAATAAACATAGTTTTCTATATCTGTATGAATCTGGTTTTAATACCATATCAACGGTCTATAGCTGGGAGTAATGAGATCTGTACTAATCCAAACGGGCCTCAGTATATATTATATAAAGTACTATTCTCTCTGATTTGTGTTGTTTAAATTGCCATTGTTCTTCATTGTGCGCGATATCAATAAGGACGGCGTTGACTACAATACTCAAAAGTGACGCTATTTAATTACATGTATAACGTTCTTCACTGCAGATGGATATTATGGTCTTTTACGTTATACTTAAATCATTCTAATTAATAATATTTTGCTAATTATTATATTTCAATTGTTATTTTCGTAGATATTGCAGTCTATTTTGGTCAATTGTAGCAATATTAAACATTATTTAATCCTAATGTTAATATTGTTTATACTAGGCCTGAATAACTTAAATACCCTACTTCGTGGATTCAGCCTATATGGCTAGAGGTTCAGTGATATTAGTAACTATAATGAGACATCACCCAATGCATCCACCAGTCAACAGATGTGCGGTGTCTACCAAACCACTCGACTTCTACCTTACAAATTATCTCCACGACACCTGAATGTGTCATGAGATCCACATTTTCTCTCACTTTGTTGACTCTAATATAATATACTTGTATGAGATACTGGTGTGTCTGGCATCAGTAATTGTTTCTATTAAAATATATAGATCAGTGAATTAAATGCAAAAAATACGATTCCGCGATGCTTTAACATCTAATATTAGAAATCTGCTTTCACGTTCCTATGGAGCTGCTTACTAATGTCAACACGTGTAGAGTAGGCCTACAAACCGTGTTCAATGCTCATGATAATATAGAACGTTTGGAAACTAAATTCGATCCGATGAGAAAAAGTAAAACGATTTTGGAAAGGTTCAAATGAAAAAGCTAGAAAATAAATCTTAAATATTATTGTAAAAATTTATATTTTTTTAAAACATAATAGAATCTCATTGAATTAATTATTGTTTCTACTTTTAGCTTTGTTTCTACTAGTACTTAGATCAGAAATTCAGAATAAAAAGAACTATATGATTGCCAATCAATGACATTATTTTTGTGCAATTTTACACAGGAAGCATATATGATACTTTAAAGATTAAAGCATGTTAGTTATTCAAGACCATAAGTGAAAACCTCAAAATAAAGTGAAAACGATAAGAAATAGAATTGCAAAATGTTACAAGCTAACAGCCAACTATTGCAACTTTTCGATATGTTAACCAATTTAAAAAGCTTAAAACTAAAGGAGAGAACTAAAGAAACTTGGATTTAATAACCAAATACGCTATTTTTAAAGTCTTAAGTAATGAATGAAACGTTAAAAGCCGGTTTGAAACTATCTATTGGTGTTTTTATATTTAAGCATACCTGAATATTAATAATTAATAAGGCAACAAAACAAGTTACAGATTTAGGCTTCAGAACTTTTGAGGATGCTCTATGTAATTAAGGCATCAATCGATTATGTAAGTTTTCCTCTATTGCGCACAAGACTTTGCTGTGAGAATGAATACATCTGCTCGTGCTTGAAGATCTGTTAACAGAAGAGGTCGCAAGAGGTTGGAGCTGAAAGCATTGTCAGCCAGAAACTGAGTCGATGATACTATTAGCACAACCCGGCCAAGATTTGAACTCAGGTCATGTGTTCAGCTAGCCTGTGGGTTAAAACTTAGAAAAGAACCCATCCAGGATTACTTTTGCAACTGCATGAACTCCAAACCATATATACTATACGTGCATATTAATATACATGTATATTAATAAACATGTTTATGACACAAGTACATATAACGAAAAATGTATAATTCATTCTGCAGCAATTCAAAAGCACTTTCAGAACTTCGCTAAAAATTAGTAAAACAATTTGGATAATGAACGCATATAAGTTAAGCTCCAAAGGATGTAGAAGCCTTATATGGCGCACGTGTAATGTAGTCTACAATTTTCTTCTGTACAGATATAAGAAAAAGACATAGGCTTAAGTCCGTTGAATGACACTCGAGCATTTAAATGAAATCGATAATATATATATATATATATATATATATATATACATATATTGTTATAATTATAAATGGATGAAAATTGGCCACCCCATCCGAAATTAGTCCTTTAATAATTGGTAAAAATTATATTGAAAAATATTAACAATAGCCTGAGATATTCAAACTTTTTTTAGGTGTAATAATTTTTTTAAACTCACCCTGATTATATATATATATATATATATATATATATATATATATATATATATATATATACAAAGTATCTTCTTCTTCTTCTTCTTCAGTGCACTGCCAAGTGGCAGGTTCAAGGTATATATTCATACTCAAAGTCTGCTTTCTCGCTCCATAAGATCACTCCTTAGATCAACAAGTTAATCCCTTCACAAAGTCTATGCCTTATCCATACCTTATGTAGCCTATAGCATGGGATAAGTATGGCCTCTGCGGTGGTTTCCCGTTTCCTTGCTCATATCAAGCATATGCAGACTGCGTCAAAAAACTTGACCCCCAACAGAAAATTTTCTATAATTTTGGTATCTGAAGTCTCTTTATCATGCAACTTTTAGCGATAATACATGGTTCCATTCTACAGATATGCTGAAAATTCCATGGAAATATATGCATCACAATTCGAGTTACAGATCTTTTTGCGCCATGCCCCTACCTCATATAGGTTCTCTGAGCAGTTTGTCGCTGAATATTTCTGAATAGAGCCCTTCATTGATTCATTGTGTTGGTAGTAGCAATCCTGCTAACTGATGCGGCAGAAACCCCTAGTACTTGATATATCTGACGTGTATTACGACGTGTTCCAGGTTCTCCTTCCTAAACACAAATTATTTCCTCAACAGCAGCAATATTTGCATTTTTTCTGGCACTTTTGGACCAGCCACAGCCCGCCTTTCTATCAGTTGCTCTCTACCCGCAATCTTCCGACAAATACTCTTAATATTTGGCAAGGACCATCCTTTCAGAGGACAGGCTTGCTTTATTATTTTCGCCTCGTAACCTTGTTCATGGAATATTTGTATCCGCAACTTACCGTGACTAATAGTGGCAAACTACTTAGAGAATCTATGAGAGGTAGGGGCATGGCGCAAAAAGATCTGTAACTATAATTGTGGCGCATATAATTATTACCATACATTTTCAGCATTCGTGTAGAACTGGATCATGAATAATCGCCTCAATATACATGATAAAGAGACATCAGATGCCAAATTTATAGACATTTTCTGTTGGTGAATCTAGAATAGGTAGGGGCATGGCGCAAAAGGATCTTTAACTCGAATTGTGATGCATATATTTCCATGATATTTTCGGCATATGTGTAGAATTGGACCACGAATAAGTGCTTAGATTTATATGATAAAGAGACATCAGATACAAAAGTTATAGAAAATTTTCTGTAGGGGGTCAGTTTTTTTGACGCAGTCTGTAAATCCTAAAATTATCTATTTAATTCATGAATCAGCATTTAATATATATAATATAAATTTCAAATCGGTGATTGTAAGAAAAGCTAAAGGCTACATCTATATCTCCTATTGCTTTCGTTAAATTTAGGCTTATTGTATGTCTAGTTTTCTTCTGTATCTCTGGAGATAATTGTAGGAGTCAAAAATTCATTTAAAATTTAAAAATACAAAGAGTTCCAATTGAAAAAAGGATTTCCAATTAAATAATATAAAACAAGAATGTGCATTCTAGAATATAACATAGCTCACATCTTTCACTTTATCTTTCTCACTTTATCTCTCTCTCTCTATTTCATTTTCTCTCTCTCTCTCTCTCTCTCTCTCTCTCTCTTTAAGAATATTCCATCGACTAATAAATGAAATTCTTCACTAACCTTAATTATTTCTGTGAATGTAGTTTGCAGTTTGTTTTCAGTAGTTTGTATTAATCAATGTCTGAAGCAACTTCTATTATCTTATTTTCCTATCGTAGCCTCGTGAAACTTTCAGTATGCAATTGGCCAATTACATGTACAGGCCTAGGCAATCCAAAAATTCCAAAGTGTGCACTCGTGCACAAATAATTTTAAATAAAAAATACCAATTAATATTGCAAATAATTTCTTAATGTGAAGCAATAAGTGTGTTTGAGTGCTTTTAAATACGAAACAGTAAATAAATTTATAGAATAACTAAGCACAATGCTTTGTATTGCAATCAATTAAAATCACTGCTAATTTTCAGCGGTATCAAGTACAGATATTAAAAACCTTCAAACAATGTTTCAGATAACAAGGCTGGGAAATCGGATAAAACTGTTACATAAATATCACTGCCCATTAGCTAATCTCATGAAAGCTTCTAGTCCTGAAGATTTAATTCTCTCTAGCGAAGCTTCAGAGAAGACAAAGTAGTCGTGTGTCCGGTGAGTGCCTTCCTTTGAAATGGACAAGTGATGTTCAGTTTCAAATGAAGGATTTTTCAGGAGGAAATGCTCTACAGTTCCGGGCAGCTGTTTACACTTGCTCTTCCACGGCCACGCTATCGGTTGCTCGGCTTCTGTTTCTTCCCATGCACAGGGCGGGGGTAAACAATAAACGTGAGTTGAAGGGTTCACCCAGGGGTCATCTTGCCCTTCTGTTCGTTTGATGTTTAGAGAAGAGTTTGTTTGATGTTAAAAGAACATGGCGTCCTTCGTCCCTAGTCTTCTTCTTATTCCTGAAGTGAGTACTATTTGAGACATACATGTTACTGATGTTATGTCTCTATTATTATTATTTTTAAATTAATATTTTTATTTAAAAAAACAGGTTTGATAAAATCCATTCGAGCAATTCGTGCTGAATCGCCGCCCGGCTACTGGAGGTCATCTAGCTGCTTAAAAGAATTGCGAAATATCTCATCTCAAAAATCTCAAAAGTTAGCATCTTAAATAAATTTTAAATTCTAACTTTGACTTAAACTCTTATACTTCTAAATATACCCAACATGCGTTACATAACAGCTGCATAGAGCTCTAAACAAAATGCTTTTGATATAGCATCATTTAACAAAGTGCTATAGTGGCATTCCATTGAAAGAGATTGAGTGAAAGACAGTGAGTCAGACTGTGAGAGAAAGAGAAAAAAGAAAATTAAAGTGAAAAGGAGAGAGACTAAAAGAAGAGAAGAAATGAGGGATTAATAGTTAGTATTACTAATTCAAGAATGGTTACTATTTTATTGCACATACTGCACATGTACACTAATTATAATTTAATGAATTCGTTTATACAAGTACAATATAGTCCAAACTGAACTCATATATCATTTTAAACTTGTACCATTTTCTCTTGAATTAGAAATCACATCCGTCTGTTCACATTTCTCTGCAGCGTCCATCAGAGTGTTTGCGCAGCGACCATGCTGTATCCATTAGCTCGTACCACCTTTCACTACAGGATTAGCCGTCCCTTGATACCAGCCTTTTCCATTTTCACTCCGGCAAACGATCCGTGTTTGTTGATAAATTGGATCCCAGGCGGATTCTTCGCTTCTTTCTATTTCACTTAAATATTAAATTCATATAACGCCAGTCATTTACGGATCACGTGTACCCAAATGAATTTTGTTGAAAATTTATCTTGCTATAGTCATATTTCATACAGAAGTTCTCTAACATTGCAGCCTACGCTTTCATTTTATAGCAAAACGCATAATGAATATATAATTAATTAGCCTACTCAACATGTAAAAGAACTGAAGCTGTTTCAAAAACCAACGAAGTTAATTTTAATATTCAACCTTTTTTAGCGTATATCACAACCATTCAATTATCGTCGATGTTGGAAAGTGTGTGACCGCAATTGCTTTCAAATGGAATTCAGTCGAATAAAATGCATTACTTCTGAATCGCAATGAACATTCCTTATAAACATAAATTGGTGAATAAGACAATATTTCAAATTCTAAAAGATAGAACGGCGAAGAGAGAAAAAAGCTATTGGGGAACCGAGATGAGGTGTAGGTTAAACTGTTAAACTAAAGTCTTATCATATAATAGGTATATCTGTTTTTATTTTATAACTATCCACTTTCCAAAACTCCCCAAACGTCGTGAAGTGCTACAGAGTTTGTCCACTGTCCAGATATACAACTCGGCATTAGTATATTAAATAACAAAATAAGCAGAGTAATATGTGCAACTAAAATAGTATTATATACGTATAAGTGCATAGATCGACCTTCCAGTTTATCTAAATCTAATTTTTTCTCTCCATGATTTACTTATATTTTAAAGGATTTTGCTTCACAACCTTTGGGTACATCAATTTATTTATATTGGCGCAGTTAGACAAGCACTCTAACATATATGCATTAGCTATCAATATAGACTAGCATCAAAATATAAATTTAAGTAGATGAAATTTAAACTAATTTATAATTTTTGGTTTTATTTACTTATCAATTTAGCAATTTTTCTTAATTTTAAATCTAATTTACATACACAACTTAGTCATCAACATGAAAAAATACCAATAGAGTTAAGCTTGTTATTACAAAATCTGCCGTCCATTTATAAAATAAAAAAATTATTAAAAAGTCAAAATTATATAGAAATAGAAAATATTAAATAATTCCAATTAGAAAATATTCAGTTGTTACCAAGCTGAGAGCACGTTGTTCTAAAGTCTGGTCCAGCGTGAAAGAAAGAGCTTTAGAAGAAATGCTTAGGAGTGATGATGCAGTCATATGAGTGGTGATGCAGTCATACGAGTGGTGATGGAGTCATATGAGTGATGATGCAGTCATATGAGTGGTGATGCAGTCATATGAGTGATGATGCATTCATATGAGTGGTGATGCAGTCATATGAGTGATGATGCAATCATACGAGTGGTGATGCAGTCATATGAGTGATAATGCAGTCATATGAGTGATGATGCAGTCATATGAGTGATGATGCAGTCATACGAGTGACGATGCAATCATGAGTGGTGATGTAGTCATATGAGTGATGATGCAGTCTTATGAGTGAGGATGCAGTTTCAAAGGCCTCGCAGTATCTGATTCATGAATCTCATATATGTGAAGAGATAGTATGATTGAAAGTTCTGCTTCTTTAATAGCATTTTCACTATATTTAAATTAATACAATATGCATAGGAAAGCATAAATTTAATATTGGTGCCAAATTGACTTTTAATAACGAAAAGTTAATTTTGCATAAATTAACGGGCCCGATAAATTTGTGCCATATTTTGAGAACTAATTACCACACAAGCCTCAGTGAGGAGGGAAATCACGCTGCGTGGCATAATTAATTGTTTGTAAAATAATTGAACAGCGAAATACTAATCAAACATATAGACTACTGGGCTGAATTGAAATTGTTTTCAGCAAATAGTACAACATGCAATTCATCTTAAGGATAATTAGAGATTTTCGATAGAGAGGAAATAAGCGGATTAGAATGAAAGTAGATGAAGCCAAAAATGAGCGATAAATATACGCAGTGAATCCCACTATCTGGCTGATTCTGTACGCAGGTCTAATATTCAATTAATATGTACTTCTCCTTCTAGCTTCATATCTTCACTGCGTAGTGCTGAAAAATATGTGTCTTCACTGCGTAGTGCTGAAATATATAAGTTAGAAATATGCTCCACTATTATACAACATACAGTAAGGCCTACACTCACTTTCAGAGCAAAAGAGCTGAATTTAATGTCTGATTCTGTATTACATATTATACTGTCAAAACGGCCCGGCCGTGACTCGAAGCAAAGACTTCCTGCTTATGAAGGAAATGTACTATTCGCTCGACCATGCAAACCGTACTAATACATCAAACAACAAGTATGCTCCTAGATATGACACAACTGCGGCATTGAAAGGTGAGTATTATTTAATTTTCTATTTATTAGCATTAATTTAGTCATTTGTAAAAGCCATTCAAAATGGAAACTCCGTAGAGATCTTGTCAAGCATTCAAGGACATATATTTCATGCTGTTTTGCATTTGTATACTAAGATAAAAAATATAAAATTAATATGGATGATTGAATAAATATCTTTAATTAAATTCATAGTAGATTTAAATTAACGGTCTTATTGGTGACAAATTGTGATAAAGTTTAGCCTCCAGATATATACTCATTGGTACTGCCACTCTACATTCCTTCTATTTTTGTCCTAAGCACTTCAGAGCTCTACAAATATTCGCGTGTGTTAGAAGCTTGTGTCAGAGAGGACCTTTAACTCTTGACTGCGGTTGAAATCATTCAGACAAACGAAACCGGAGGTTAACGACCTTGTGATGTCACATTGTTCCACCTTATTCGCTTCATCGACTCTGCTTGCTAAGTGACGTCACTACAAGGTCAAGCGATGCGCATTTAGCGGCTCCATAAAATGACAATGAAAACTACAGGTATATCGAAATAGTTATCAACTGGCCTAAAATTAAACATTACGAACATAGTAATTTTGTGACTGCCTTTAGCCGTTTTTCAAGTTGCTAGCAAATATAGGAAAACCGAAAATAAAAGATATCCCTTCTAGTTGCATCTTTTCCGCAAATATCCTAATGACTTGAAATATGTAAAATATATCTTAAAACATTTGAAAAGTATTTATTTTCTATGCGATATCATAATTAGATATTATCCAAATATTATCATTATTCAGAAGTCATTTCGATGAAGGTAAAGAAATTTAAAAGTGTATTCTATATTCGGAAGTAAAATAAAAAGTAAATATTTTCATATGGGGTTTATCACGAGCTCCAAATCTTAGAGTTATTCAGTTTCAGATTATTAAACTTTAGCTTTAGTTTATATTACTAATCTTTCTTTGTTGCGCCAGCGTCAATGAACTGTAAACTGCTGACCATCTGTAAACCGCAAATTTCGTACTAGATGACTAAAAACAATAATTTAGTAAGTTAACAGGAAATCACTTAGAAAATCATTACACTCAAGCCAAAAGCTAATAGCTGAATGGTGCATTGCCTTTGAAGGGTAATTAATAAAATGTGCTGATCGAGGGAATGCTCTTTCCGAAACCTAAAGTAGATCTATCTTTGTGAGTAGAATATGAATCGCGAACCTACTGTTAGGCAAAACATTTGAGAAAGAGAGAAAGCGAGAGAGAAGATGGAGAGAGAGACTACTTCTCTTCAACCCATTCCGTCTGTGTACAACTCCAGCATAAAGTAACGGACATTCTAAGTTTTCGTTTCTATGATAGGGCGTGTACTACCCTCCCACAAGAAGGACTCCCGCTGGTGATTAATTTCTGCATATTACTTTTGTTTCACCTTCATCGCAACCGATCCCTCGGGCTGCGGTTCACCTGGGTCCTCTTCAATTACTGCTTGAGACAACATACTGCAAACTGATGTGATTCTGATAAAATTTTTCAATAAGTCAAATCTTAATCAATTATCAATTATGTTTAAATGTTCATCAAATAAACAATTATATATATATATATATATATATATAATATATATATAAATATATGTATATATATATATATATACACACTGTGTTTTTATAACTTATACCCCAATCTGTTTTAATAATAAAGTCATAAGAAGTTGACCGATGTTCTTGAAATTTACCGAACTTGACCACCAGCCAATTCTACCAAACACAGAGAAATATCGTTTGAATATCTGTAATAACGTGAAAGTTATAGTTTTGTGAATAGGAGTGGGGTCAGATAAGAAATTTCCAGTACAGTATTACGGGTGTCTTACATGCAGCGTAAAATTATCTCTATAAAAATAATAGCGAACACGTCAAAAAATTTCAGCTAATGCTGTTTTGAAGAGCAATCACTTCTTTGCAAAATGACGTAGAATACGTGCTGATATGTTCTTAATTGACATAGTTATTGAACTTTTAATGCATGCTTTGCATGTCTGAGTACAACTGCTATCACCACAGCCACTGCAGCGGCGTCCTGTAGCGGCACAGTAAAAATAACTTCTTCGTTTATTCTCTTCATGCAATGCATGCATAAAAAGATTAATAACTTTGTTAATTAAGTACATATCAGCACGTATTTTACATCGTTTTAAAAAGAAATGATGGCTCTTCAAAATGGCTTTAGCAGAAATTTTAAATTGCGTGTTAGCTAGAATTTTTTATAGAGATAATCTACGCGAAATGTAACACGACCGTAATCTTGTATTGGAAATTTCTTGCCTGACCCCAGTCCTATTCGCGAAACTATAACTTGCACGTTAGTAAAGATATTCAAACGAAATTTATGTATGCTTTTGTAGAGTTGGCTGCTGGTCAAGTGCTGTAAATCTCAAGATCATCGGTCAACTTCTTACGACTTTATTGTTAAAACAATTTTGGGTATCAGTTATAAAAAACAGTGTATATATATATATATATATATATATATATATCTATATATATATATATATATATATATATATATATATATATACATACCTACATACATACATACACACATACATACATACATACATACATACATACATACATACATACATACATACATACATACATACATACATACATACATTTACACCCTGTTACCTGCGTTTTGAAGTCAAATTTCTAACAAAAATATCCTGAATAACATCGTTCAAAAGGTCTGAGGTTCAAGACGTCAACATCTTATCACTGAATATTGTGCTGCCCTTTCATCAGAATAGCAAATATCCGTATTTACTTCCTATTTTATAAGAGATTCAAATTCAATTTAAAATTAAACGAATAGATGATGAATTACTTATTTTCTACTTCATTCCTGTGGCATTTTGATCTAAATCTTACGTCCAATTTACCACTAAATATATTATAATCTATAATATAAGAACTAAATTATAACATAAATGTAGTAGTAAGATGTAGTACAGAATTTTGTATCACATTTTATAGAGTTTATAGAGTTCATACAGCTTTCAATTGTACATAGTGATTATTAGCGATAAGCCTATTCATAAAGTTTCAATTGGCTGTCTTTAAGGTCTTGGGGCCATTTTCCAGTCAAGCTAACGAGAATGTTAAAGTTTTGGAATTGTACTGGCGAATCGGTACTTTTTGATAAATTTAATAGACCTATTTACATGTAGACAGCGTATCTGCATATCAATATTTTAAGGAAGTTTAACGGAGTAAAAGTGACGTCAAGAAGTTTTGAATGGCTATTCCAAAAATCGTGGAAGAAATTCGCGAGCGAGCTAGTCAGAGTGACAAAATTTGTAGAATAATTTTCTGACCTATAGCAAACATTTTGTTGGAAAAATATTTGCTCAATGAGAGAACGGAAGGCGCTGGATAGTCTCCATTCAGAGGCATTGGACATATTATTCAAATGTTTCTAAGTTTTTATAAAATACATGTTTATTAAATTAAATATTTGATATTTGTAACTTCACTATAAAACCAATGTCGACAAACTTTATGAAAAATTCTAGCCTGTAGACTTCATGTCTGCATGTTAATACATGTGAAATTGTGCAGAAGAATATTGTGTTGACTATTGCGAGAGGGAGTAACTCGGTTCCCGCTTCTTTTGATCTTCCGTCAGGAACTTTTAAAGTAAAGTTAATAGTATTTAAATTGTTAATGTATTTTCAATTTATTTGTGCCATTTATTTTAGCACTTTTTATTGAATTTCAATTGTATATTACTTTGTCTTCAAGCAAACTAAAAAGCGCGTATTGAACTCGATGGCATCATGAAATAAAAAGCTATAAATTTAACTACGAGTGAAATCATCACAGACGACCCAGATAAATTCGAACTAATACTAGCAACCGGTCCGATCAATAGGCACAAGAAGTGTTATAAGAAGCTTGATTACAACAGTGTTTAAAGTTCGTCTAATTTCTTTAAAGCTCTTCTTGCATGAAGAAGTTTTGTATTGGAATGTCGCATCTACTGGGCCACAGTCCGACGAAATCCAACTAATATTAAACTCGGCCTTATTCTTCTTTTGTTATTCTTCCAGCTTCTCAGGGAAACCTGAAATCAACTTACACATCTAAATCATATAAGATTTAAGGCATCTATATGATATTGAGATTGATTGACTTTTTAAAACAATAAATTGACAAATTCATTAACTGTTGTTTAGTTTTCAGGTTTTTTAATTAAATATCAGCAAAATATGAGTTTAGTTTCCCTTTATCTTACCACTTGTCTCTGTCTCGCTCTCACACTCCCGCTCTCTCTCTTCCCGTCATCCTCTTTTCCTCTTCTCTCTCTCTCTCTTAATTGTGTGCTGTTGGGGACGTCCCTGACATCATCCCTGGATGAGGAAAAGGACGCTAAACCTTATTATTATTATTATTATTATTATATTATCCTTCTGTCGCTTCGTATTCTTTCTCCTCTATCATTCTCCCTTTAGCACAAAAACGAACCCCACTCCGGCAATTTCTGATTTCTTATGTTTGGTGTAGAAGTGAACCCTGACGCCTCTGCCTCCTCCACTGACGCCCCAAGTCCATAAAATAGATGGTCGTTACCTGCGACATAATGGCCGGCCCTTATCGGTCACGCTAAGCCGGGGAGGCGCTGTCAGCGCTCCTTCCCGTCCCCTCATCGCTACCTCGCCTGGTTGAGCGAGATAAGCCCCGAGGGAGACTCGAGCGTGATAGAACAATTCACGCCTCGACTGAGCCACGCATCTAGCGTGAGACACATCGACGAGTGGTTAAGTATAGTGATAAAAGTACAGCGGTGAGGTAAAGGTGTAGCTTTATATGAGAACAGCTTTCCTAACGAAATTCGCCGTTTCAACTGGAAAATTTCTTGCAGAAATATAAATGTATAGAAGTGTGCACAAAAGTTACAAACTGCTTATAAATTGTATATATATACACGTATGTATATATATATACACATATACATACACACATATATATGCACACTCTTTATGTACGTATAAATATATATATATATACTGTATATATATATTTATACGTATATAAAGAGTGTATATATATGTATATATATATATATATATATATATATATATATATATATATATATACAGTATATGTATGCTATATATGCTGCATATACATGGACATATAGATCTATATACACTTTTTCTAAAATTATTATTATTCTAAATAAATAAATTTTATATTTGTAAGATTTTCGTTGCTTTCATATACTTCGTTCGGCATTTGGTCACATTTAAGCCAAGATTTTAAGTTTTTCGTTACAATCTGCTAAAATCAAGACTAAAAAGCAGTAAAAACTCAACTGAGTAAACCTAACCATTCCCTTTTAGTATTTCTCTTGTTGTTAAGTGCTCCTACAAGTGGTATATCTCAGATACACATTCTTATTTAAAATCCGCTTTCGTCTTCAGAAGGAACACTCCATTGATGCGCAGTTAATCCAATCCAAAGGGCTAAGTCTAATAAATTTGCGTTATGATAATGATCTCTGATTTGGCTTTCCCTTGCCCTCGTCATAAGTTATTCAGTTTAATCGCTTCTTGCTACATGACATATATGGCTTGGTTCATTCGGTAGTAACCCGGAATCAGTAAAAGTGAGTACTATGTTTAGGATTTAGGAAAACGATATTGATCTCGTGTCTTTCATAAATTCTTTCATAAGTTTCACAGCTTGCTATAGGCTATATACCTGCCATAGGCTATATACCTGCTATAGGCTATATACCTGGAATCTAAATTCTTGTATGAAATACATATTTTAAATCATGTCCTTGGACATAACTTAAATCGAAGGTATTTGGAATAGAAATGAATTCGGTTAAAAGGAATATTTCTAGAAATGATTGGTGGATTAAATGTGTTGAATGATCGTGCAGGATGGGAACGAGCGAGAGAGGAAGAAAGGAGAAATGAGCTAAAAATGACAAGGAATAGACTGGGGAGATGGAGAGGAGACAGATTGTTGAGGGTCATGGAGAAGATGCTGCATGCTGGCGCCTGCTCCGTAATCAATCATTAATTAACCAAACAAAAGATTAAACGCTTAAGATTTGATTTATTACCGAACTCTTTTAAGGTGTTTCCATACATTCTAGAAAAATAACCTCACTATTTCTAGTATCTGTATAGTGTTCAATTTAAAAAAGCATTCATTGTTAACTATATTCAAGGCCTTAGAAGTTAAATTCATGGAGTATACTTTCCTTATTTGTTTTGTAGAAAGTTATTTACGCGTTTTTAAAGTGTAGACCGAAGAAGCAATGAAAGTCATAAATAACTTATTTTCAGTGAAATGAAGGATAACGAGAAATTACGAGAAGGGTGTAACTTTCTTTTCAAATAAATTTGCCCTTTCCAATTACATTATCGAATGCGACAGCAAGCTAAGCTAGAGGTTGCAACTGATATTTTGTACCTCCTAAGTCAATATTTTAAAGAGTGTTTTGAAGATTGAGCTTTAAAGGACAGCTTTGGTACAAGATGTGCATTTATCATAGGCACAGTTGTTGGCTATTTCAAGCAATTGAAATCATTGCCTCATATTTATACATTTATAAACCATCACAAAGACTTCTTGTAATTAATTTGACTTATGATAATGTTTGAAATCACATGTGTGCAGTGGTTCACCTACATCTTAGATCTACATCTCACTTTATAAAAAAGTTATTTTAGAGAGATGATATATATATGGAATACATGCTTAACTATGCTCATATCTGTCAGCAAGATTCAAACGATAAAGACCACATTTATCTTCACACTGTTTCGATTGCACGCAATTGGCGAGGCAAACCCTGGATTTGAGCCCAGTACCTACTGGTGGGTTAGCAGACACCTAATCAATCAGACTCAATCCATTTTTAGATTACTGTGTAAATGAACCCAATACCATTTAGTTACGTGAGTCGTATTTTAGCACTTCATTCGCAGGGTTATTTGCCACTGTTAGCAATTGTTGTAACAAATTTGTAAGCTTAGAGAATTCAAAAATTATTAAAATGTATGAACCTTATTCTATCATTAAGAAACAAAATAGGTACACAGAGTATATGAAGAGATAGATAATAGACATAATAATAATAATAATAATAAAGGTTTAACGTCCGTTTCCTCATTCAAGGATGATGTCAGGGACGTCAGATAGAAAGAAAGATAGAAAGAAAGACATACAGCTAGAAAGAAAGAGTGGAGAGAAATATAGAGAGAAAGCGAGAGAGAGAGAGAGAGAGAGAGAGATTCTTAACCAGGAACTACTAGGCAGATAATTGCTTTGGTGGGGAAGTCTTCGGAAGCTGGAAATAAATCACATTCTATTTAAGCAAACAGTGGGGCGTAGGGTTGACCGCCATTTCTCTATCGTGCCTTATCGCGCATATTGTGCACATAAATGATTATGTGCTTGACTAGCTCTGTGACGCCAGACTGCAGCACATGTGTCGCTGGCTGATTCGCTTGTTCTCTCGTTAATCACAGACACGCTGATGACACTGACGCTCACCTGATGACAGAACAGCACTCTGATAGCAAACATCCTGCAACACAACGTCCTAGCCTCTCCTAGTGCCAGCCTCGTCAAGTCGATACTGTCATTACTAACTGCTTATATACTATTCCAAGTATGTGTCTGAGAGCATTGAAGAATCGATCAACAGTTAACTGTTCGTGTTGTAAAATGCGACTAAGAAAGAGTTGAGGAAAGCAACGGGACACCACCTCAGAAGCTTCATTATTCTCAAGCTAGAGGCTACATTAACGTGTGCATAAAGAATAGGCTTTTATATGAAGGGCTTTTGTAATTTATACTCGTTAATTCATGGAGTGCTATTTGAAAGAGCGTGAAAGAAGCATATGAGTAGGAATATATAACTTGAATCTGTCACATGGCAGAGCACTGGAGAGAGATATTCTATGCGCAGTTAATCTAAATGTAGGCCTATATTTTTTTGCCTATCTACCTATAAAGATGAACAAAGATTTAAATGTTGAAAATTGTGTATCAATATTGCTTAAAATAATTATTGCTTAATTGCATAAAATATTGTTTAACATATCTAAAATACATATTTACAAAGTATTTTGTATTAGGGCACCTTAGTTATTAGTTAGGATCAAACTTTCACAAGATCATTTTTTAAGGCTACCGATCAAAAGCCACAATATACACATTCTAAGCCACTATAAAACCATGGTATGTACCTACGAATCCAATAACCGTCAGTTAAAGATACCACAAAACCATCGAACACTTTCATGCTCTAGTCTACTTTACCCTTACATCCACTTTACGTAAAATTAACGGTAACCATTATTAGCGAGCCGAGGCTCTTGTTTAGTATGGCTCATTGCTGTGTGCTCATGTTTAGCATGGTTCATTGCTGTGTGCTCATGTTTAGTATGGCTCATTGTGTGTGCTCATGTTTAGTATGGCTCATTGCATGTGTGCTCATGTTTGGTATGGTTCATTGCTGTGTGCTCATGTTTAGTATGGCTCATTGTGTGTGCTCATGTTTAGTATGGCTCATTGCTGTGTGCTCATGTTTAGTATGGCTCATTGTGTGTGCTCATGTTTAGTATGGCTCATTGCTGTGTGCTCATGTTTAGTATGGCTCATTATGTGTGCTCATGTTTAGAATGGCTCATTGCTGTGTGCTCATGTTTGGAATGGCTCATTGCTGTGTGCTCATGTTTAGTATGGCTCATTGCTAGTATGGCTCATTGCTGTGTGCTCATGTTTAGTATGGCTCAAAGTCTTGTGCTCGTGTTGAGCATGGCACGTGGCTCACTATCTGCTTTATTAAGAAGCTGCCTATGACGAAAATCACAAGTTTCAATCTACATGTATCTACTACAAACACTTATATTACTGTAATGAACAAAAACTAATGTTAAATTATTTGCTAATATTAAACTCACCGATTGTATTAAATGATGTTACAAATGTCGATTAATATAATAATTGTTTAGCTATTAAGTACTCTTAGACAATACTGCGTATATTTCTTTTTTATTCCCAACAGAATCGATTAAATTTTGCTTATTTAAAATTAACCTGTACAATGTTAATAGATCACATGATCTTGTTTATAAAGTTAAGTTCATTTAAATAATAATAATAATAATAATAATAATAATAATAATAATAATAATCCAAAAGCCTCACCTCCAGTGCTCCACCTTCTACCTCAGTCAGTAGCCAGAAATCATGGGACCGTCCTATAGTAGATCGGATTTATAACAGTCTGTTAGAATCCCAGCCCAATGCAGTAGACAGAGCACGACTTTTAGCTGTATCAACCAAAAGAAGCAGCGACTGGCTTCACGCTCTCCCTGTTGCTTCTTGTGGGCTATTTTTAGACAATGAGGCGATTCGAGTAGCTGTTAGTTTCCGTTTAGGGGCGAAAACTTGCGAGCCTCACATGTGCCCCTGCGGTCATGAAGTCGACGCTTTAGGTCTCCACGGCCTCTCCTGCAAACGAAGCTCAGGTAGAATGTCTCGCCATCACAATTTAAATGACAAATATGGCGAGCACTTTCGAGAGCAGGCATCCCTTCCTCTAAGGAACCAAGTGGGTTGTCCAGATCAGACGGCAATCGTCCGGACGGCATGACTTTAGTGCCCTGGTGCAACGGTAAATGTGCCGTTTGGGACGTCACGGTCATTGACACTATGGCAAACTCCTACCTGAATACGACTTCAGTCACAGCCGGTGGTGCTGCTGTTCATGCCGCCTCTAGGAAGTTGGATAAATACCGTGATCTGTCCTTAGGATATGAAGTTGTTCCGGTGGCTATTGAAACCATGGGCCCGATGAATCCCGAAGGAGTTGATTTTATTAATGGCATAGGCAGACTTATTGCAGAGCAAATCGGCGATAAGCGAGAGACATCTTTTCTTTGGCAAAGGCTTTCCATGACTTTGCAAAGATTTAATGCAGTCTGCTTCAACAATTCTTTTAAGCCGATTGATGACCTCGAGTAGCCGGGCGGCGATTCAGCACGTATTGCTCGAATCGTTTTTATCAAACCCCAGGTTCTTTACACCGGGGTAAAAAATAATAATAATAATAATAAAGGTTTAACCTCCGTTTCCTCATCCAGGGATGGTGTCAGGGACGTCCCCATAGCATACATCACTAGAGATCAATTCACGCAGATCAATCTGAAAAATAAATGTGCTGAGGATATACTAAATATACTATGAAATTTGAAAGTGAATCATATAGTTTATAAAGCGTAGAAGAGTATTAAAAATACAAAATTATTTAGCTAGAATTTTTTTCAAACCACAATGATAGTATTAGAGTCGAAACTGAGATTCGAAACTGTGCAATAGTAATGGAGCACACGACCTTGTCTATTTGTGAAGTATCTTCAAATAGTCTAAATGACATATCTGTTATTAAGCATTTTACGATCAGTTTCACGTAGTATTAATCAGCATAAATTCTGTGTCTTCGATTAATGAGCTCAATGTTTACCTTATCAAAGTTGAAAATAAAGTTTACCGTGATTTCAAACCAAGTGATATAATTTATAATGAATCGATGTCTTTCTGCCTACAATTGAGATTATTAAATACAGTGTCAAGAGCTGCAGATATCATGGCGAATGATTGCCTAATTGGATTAAAATGAGTTGAAATCCAGCAAGTAAAGTCTAAATGGCGCCAGCTGATTAATAGAATGTAGTTTTTAAGATTGCGCTCTGTTTATTTACCAAATTAAATGCATTTATTACTTTTACTAACAATGAGTATGGCAAACAGTATTCTCGGGAGACCAATGTGCATGTTAGCACGTTCTATAGACAAAATACCATAAAATTTGTATTTGAGAATCGTTGACCTGATTGTTTTACGGAATTGATTGTTCTTCAGATAACCTTTGATTTTGTTTAATGAAATATTTCGTGGTATCTGCTGGCAGTTATTAGTAGCATGACTAATGTAACGGTAACAAGATGTCGAACAATCAAACAGCATGGATCTAATCTGTAACTTAAACAACATATGATACGATATTCGCTGCTTACATTATATCGAAACGATCTACGGCTTAATTCCTTCAGTTGATACGATAGTCTTCAACCGACTCTCGCAACATATTGTCAGCTATTAGTATAGTGGTATGCGATTACACATAGTAAACGATGTTTTGCATTACTTTGTATCAGACTTGAATGGCGGAGACACGAAGGGAAGGTAAATAGAAGTTTTTGTCCGTACCTCGCCACGTCTTATTTACAAAGATATGATGACGGTGTATCGTCAACCCTGTCCCCCGCTTTCATCTCTCGCTCCTCGCAGTGGTTTCCATATGATCGTGGACGACCGAATGAATGAGACGTCGAAGAGATATTAATTAAATTCTGTTATTAAAGCGTGCCGTTACATACAGCTACTGCTCAGAACTTCAGAGAAATGCCGCAGACATACAAATACATACACACGTGCATGCACTGGGATTCATGTACGGTGGAATTAGTGAATAATTATAAATTTAAATGACATTTAATTTAATCTCCTCTCTTTCTCTCTCTCTCTCTCTCTTTCTCTCCCTCTCTCTCTCTCTTTCTCTTTCTCACTGTAACATTTAAGTGCAAGTCCGTGGCCTATAAATTTTAAAATAATCCTATTCCCTGCTATTTCATTATTATCTCAAAACATGAATGTGTTAACAAATCATCAAATAGACCCACTAACTTTAATCTATGTTACGAGAAAATATCCATATGAGAAAATAAACTTTAACATCTGAGCGTAAATATAAACCCCAGCTATGAGCTACGAAAAAGCAAACTTGTGAATGGACGGGCAGTGGTGGCACAGGAGATTCAGAGGCCAGAGCGTTACAGTGATCATACTGGTCGCAATGATCATACTGGTCGCAATGATCATACTGGTCACAATGATCATACTGGTCACAGTGATCATACTGGTCACAGTGATCATACTGGTCACAGTGATCATACTGGTCGCAATGATCATACTGGTCACAGTGATCATACTGGTCACAGTGATCATATTGGTCACAGTGATCATACTGGTCACAGTGATCATATTGGTCACAGTGATCATACTGGTCGCAATGATCATACTGGTCACAGTGATCATACTGGTCACAGTGATCATACTGGTCAAAGTGATCATACTGGTCACAATGATAATACTGGTCACAATGATCATACTGGTCACAGTGATCATACTGGTCACAATGATCATACTGGTCACAGTGATCATACTGGTCGCAATGATCATACTGGTCACAGTGATCATACTGGTCACAGTGATCATATTGGTCGCAATGATCATACTGGTCACAGTGATCATAATGGTCACAATGATCATGTTGTTCACAATGAGGAAATTGACGTTAAAGTTAGCTTTATTTGCTTTTAATGCAATTATATATTGACCTTTAATGAAAAATAGGTATCGTCTGAAACTAATTAATGACTTAAAATAATTCGCGTGAGTCGACCCTGATATCTGCCATCAGACAAAAGAGTCAGATTCATGTCTCCACTGCATTGTATTTATTAGCCAATGAACGTTTTATATAAATATTTTGTCGGCTGTCTGAATTTTAAATGAACTACTTTGCGGAAGGTAGGGTTCAATAAAAATATTCATTAATGAAATCTATGATTAAACTATAAATCTAATTTTAACGTCTGTTTTCACATCATAATTTGATACTGTCAGAGACGGTCTGTATTGTGGTTTGAACCGATGGCCGTCTACTTCTCTTGCAAAAGCGTTATTGACTAGTTTATCCAACCGGTTAGCTGCAAATGCATAAATTGTCCATATAGCACAGCACAAATTTAGAAGTGATCCTTATCAATATCTAGGATATAGGTCCTATTGCAAAGATCTGGAAGCGTGTATAAATATGCTCTTCTATATTACGTCCTTCTCTAGTGCTGTGTTGAATAACAGATCCAAGATTCGTATCTACCACTTATTGTTATGCTTATAACGGAACATTTCATCGGCGAACAATTTCATAAAAATCATTGGAACCTTTATATAACTTAAACAACAGCAAAGTGTGTTTTTATATCAAACTTCAGCATGGCCTTTAGGTTGTAAAAATATATTTAGCAGTGTAGTTTATAATTTAATTTATTAGTTTATTGCTTAGTCGCCTCGTTTGGCTCTTGCAGTTGAAATGTATAGAACTAATTCAGCCGACTCTAAAGCCTAAGAAGTAAATAGTGAAATAAATTGAACAAACGCAAATAAAAATACATTTAGGTCTAAATTTTATGCAACGATTTATTTGATCACTGTTTTTTCTTATCTGAAGGAGGCACCGTTTAAATCAATAACGCTAGATTATGTAACGCTAGATTAAATCTAGCGTTACATTTATTCAAGAGTTAGCCTAAAGTCGACCAATAAAATAAAATCAACAATAGCCAAAGTGTGGACAAAAACTTGAACAAGTAGTGGTGCGAAGCTAGTTAAAAAAAACCTATGAGGATGTATTGGCGTTTTCTACACTACTCTTATTAATGTTGAACACGTACTGGAAGTTTACATTGTACAATGCTAGCTGTTTATTAACATTCAACACTTAACAGAATAATTATTTGTCTATCTCAGATGCCTGTAGCCTACTGCTATTATACTAAGCTTTATATTCTATGCATGGTCACAGCATTTTCATGTGTTCTTCATTTAAATACGACCACACACTTGGCTTCACTTAAGGGACCTCTCTAGTTTACTCTAGCAATTATTTTAGAATTTGAAGAATATCAAGAAACGTTTAAGAGAATTTCTACCTCTTAAAATATTACAATTAATACACATTTACCCTTGCATCTAAGCATCTAGTTATCAACAAAATATAAGAAATATCAATGACAGTAAACTATCGAAATACCAGGCTAACCGTTAATAATTTTAGCATGATGTTTTGCGATGATTTGATGATTTTAGCCTGGTCTATACCAATTATATTAGTGCTGGTACCTGTAGGTTGTGCTGAAAGGCCTCTCATATAATCGTTAGACGAGGTATAGGACGTAAAAAATTTAATATAGCATTTGGAATTATTTGTTTGAAGCTTAACTTTTGTATGTAAGTTATTACAATTCAATACATGCGACATTTATGATGCAACCTGTTGGCGTAAGTCTCGCAACTGCACACGTTTTTTATGTACGAGACGATTGGCTCGAAGTGCTGCTCTATGACCAAAATACACCACTACCGTAATGACTCCTCACACAAATCAATCAATGCAGGTGTGAACAACAAGGTCATTGCCAATATTTCTGTTGCTGGGCTCGTCGCGGAGATAATATTAGGACGCAAGGTGGCAGATGGTTAGGCTAAAGAGAATATTTTAGAAAACCGCCATATAGAAAGAATCTTTTCATTTTCTGGTAGACCAATGACCATGATTTGCAAATGGTTTTTTTTCTACCCATGGTTTGGAAATTGGATTGAATCTGCAGATATAGAGCGCATTTGAACAATTTGACTTATTTGATATTAATAATATAATAAACTTAGTTAATCCTTATACTTATTATTCTCGGGAGCATTTATATTTTAATATACATTAATATATATTAATATTATAATATTAATAAATAATAATATTATTATTATATAATAATATATAACATTTACTTTATATATAAGAATATTAATAAAATTATATTAAATTAATTAATTAATTTATTATTATTACTATATTTATATTAATTTTATTTCAAATATTAATTATATTAATTATTAATTTGAACTTATATTTTGATATCATAATATTATATAATAGTATATATATAATATTATATATTATTATTGTTAATAAATAATAATTATTATTTTACTAGCATAATAATTAATATATTCTGATATTATTATGATCACTATTATTACTACTAAACTATTATTGATAATAATATAATTATAATTATAATAATGATCATTAATGTTACTATAATGGTACTACTAATTGTATTACTATTAGTACCATTAATTAATAATAATAATAATAACTAGTGTTATTAATATCATTCCCATCTGGCGTGTAAGGGTTCTAGGTAGACAAAAACAATTAATCAAAAGTAAGTGTTAAATCTCTGGCTCTTTAGACTATCTAGCATACAAGACACTCACAAAATGCACGCTTCATTATTTTATTATTATTATTAACAACGAAAACTTATATAGAAGTGTCATGGCCGAACTCGGTCTTCGAGACTACTTTACAGGAAGAGTTCAATTGTAATCATGAGCTAAATAACAATTAGATCTACATTTAAATTAATATCTAAACTAGTAAAAATTTCTACATATGAGCGGAACTTTACGCTATCCAGCAACACTCATTCCAGACTTCATAATACAAAATACTTATAATAAACAATACTTATAATATTTTCACACTGCATTACTACATTCACATTGCATTACTAACATTAAAATAAAAATATTTATTTCACCATTAATACCCAGTATCTCAGCATTTTTGAAGATTTATGTCAGCCGGTTCATCGCCTGTAGGCAACTCAGCGGTCACATCATCGTGGCGATGTCTGTGACGCCATAGATTAAATATTTGTCATACGTCAGTTACTTGAAGGTGACAGCATTGTTCAGTTCTAGACCGGTCGTCATATCCGCTGTGGCCTTTCAGTACCAAACTCTCTCTGACACCCATCAGCAACAGCGAATATGCAATGCTGAATTATCTCAACCACTTCCGGTCAACGTTTGCAAACATTTGTCGTCATGTCGCAGATTCGGGCATTGACAGCCTGGTAATAGAACTCGCAATACCTGGCTCGATGTTTACCCTGTCACCGCGTTACGCAATAAAACAACACCCAAGGCGTCAACTACTTCATCATCACTTCATATCAGCATCTTCCATTCCCATGCACTCGCTCTATACTGCGCTCTACTCATAACATTATCGTTGCCCTCCCATATCTCTTGCGTAGCTCTTAATATTTACTAATCTGCAAAAATAAATTTAGAGTTTACTTCGCTGACTGTTCAGGCAAAGAAACGATATTAAAATAAGAAGTGTAATTTGGCGGCCTACATCATGTCAAATTACAGTAAATCAAGTAGAAAAAACAATACTATAAAACATTCTAGACTGCTCTCTATTTACACTAGACTGCTCACTGTAATTATTAGACTGCTATACCATACACGGTGAACAGTGAATAATGTATGCTAGCTGCCGACAAATTGAAACCCTGTAGTAATGATTAATGATTAGACTCCTGTTACGTAGTAATTTGAAATTTTAATCAGGAAATTGTGTAATATCAGCTTGGATAGAGATAATCGGCTAAATATGATAATGTAAAAATATTTATTTCGTACTTGGATTATCCGATATTTTTTATTGTGATAAGAAAACATTATTAGCTAAACACACTATTTTTGATGTTTTGCATCAAAATAACCTTACTTTTACCACTAAATGCTCAATCATAAGTCTTTATATCTTTGAAGTTAGACCAGGCAATAAATTAATCAATCAATAAGAATTTAACGTCCATTTCCTAGCCATAGGGCAATGTCAGGGACGTCTCTTGTAGAATCTACACAAACAGAAGCCAAAATATCACACGATGACGACTGAGTAAACAAAGACTACATGTCAAAGAGATATATATGCTTTTTGTAGAAAAAAATTCAATATCCCGAATATAAATTAAGCAAACGAAGCGCATTACTGATAAATTTGTAGGTATGTTACTATTTATTTGCCAGATACTTCGGAATCTACTGAATAGTTGTCTCTATAGAGAGGTTGATGAAGCGTGATCAAGTCCAAGAGCCGATAATTGATCCCAGCTCTGGACGTAGGTTGAGATTTGCCCTGAGGCGAGTCAGGTTTAATGGCTCGTAATTAATCTGTGATGTTGAGAGAGAATACTGGAATGTTTGTCACTGTTTGAGGAAAACAAACTAATCACTTGAATAAATAAAAAATCCTTACATTTTACTTATCACTTTGCTTACATATTTCATACATGTATCACTAAAGCAAAGTCGAATTAAAAAGTTTCAGTGTTGTCTAGGTCCAAGGCAAAAAAGTTAGATTTGGTATTTTTTTAAACTGTTTACTGATTATTCAGAAACCTGCAAATTATATTAAAGGAGAGATCTGTTAGATAGAAACTTTGTTATTATAAAACCTGCAATTGATTTACGTCTCTCTAAAAATTATTTAATTTAGTGGTATAACTTTGTTTACTGGATACAATAGGGCACAAGATGTACTAGCAAAACATGGAGAAACTTACGGTAAAATATTGAAATATTTGTCTTGTGCACATAAAATCTTCAATTACATGTACAAGCACAATTACGTCATTTTAAGATAAAATCCTACTACTTGTTATAATATTTCTCTCGACTTTTACTTTTACGCTGCTTTTGAGTTACCCGTTTGCATCCATGTTGGCTGATAAAAGCTAAGGTTAACGTCAGTTTCCTCACTCGAAAGCGTTATCAGTGACGTGAGAGCTCAGGATTTGAACCGCACATACTGATCCGCGGTCGAGTATCTTACCGACATCGCCACTGACTCCAGCCAGTGGCAATGATCAGCTTCTTCACCGGCAGGTTTGTACTAAGTTTAGTCTAACCGTTTCTTCTCTTTAGAACCTGTCTTCTAGCGCCACTCAAGGCTCAGCTATTTGATCTAGCTTCTTTCTCTGTAACTGCATCTGATGAAGGATAAGTCCATCCTCACAATGAGATGATAAAATATGTTGATGATATTTACCTTATTATACTTTCTAAGTTTATTACTCCCATTGATGATAAACTCCTCAATATTGAGCAGTGGTCTAATTCTAGTAATCTTCAGCTGATTAAAGCTAAATCATGTAAAATTCGTGTTCATCTACCACGCTCCACAGTTATATCCACTGATCTGCCACTTCCACTTGAGAGACATTATTAGAATTAGCGCACTTAAATTTTGCATGGCTCAATTCTTCAATCAAATTTATTTTTCAGTGCACATAATTCAAGGGATCTGTACTACTTTTCTGTAGCTGTACAACTAAGCTGCTTGCCAAGTGGACTCTTAAATCAAAGATATTTAATTCCTAGTGCAACTCTAAAGTTTTTAGTTCCACTCGCTCCAAGTTTATATACCCTTCAATTTTGGCTGGGATCTAATGTAGCCTCCGATATTCAACGTGTAGATTCTAGAGATTTTACTGAGAAAAACTACAAGGCACAGGTCTTTAGATGGCTTTCGTATCGTACTTTTTCTGAAATTCTGAAGTAGCTGATATAATCTTATATCAAGTTTTAATAACCAACCTTGAACATGCAGCATATGTATATTATATCAATGAAGCTCAGTTCAGCAATGAGCCGGAAGTCACAGCTCATCTCATTATGCTTCCTTCTAAAAAGTCCCTCATGATGAAAATTAGCTGAATAATTAAGATGCTTTAAAATAATTATATTAGTAACTTCTTTAACTATAGTGTATTTTAGTTTCTATTTGCAGTTTTACGTTGGAAGTTCCTGTCCTTCAGTTGTAACTAATTATTAAAATGCATTGTAGATGTTATACAAGTCAGAGGGAACTCAAGATAGTCGTTTTAGCTAAAATGCATCAAAATTTGATTTTATGTCACATTCTTCAACCACGATTTTTCTTCACTTTGTTGAAATGTGTACATAAAATGGACATTCAAAATAATCAATACATGTATTTAAATGTTGGAAAACGATATGCACAAGGCAATAACGTCTATTAATAATTCTAGTTGTTCAGAAGCTGCTGCAAGACCAATCAAGCACAAATGATCTAAACAGTTTTAGACAAGTATCTCTCTAGCAGTTCACTGCGTACGTCTGCTAAACTCTTTCAATTGACTAAAAACAAAATATAACAAATGGGCAGCTCGCACAATACAGCCTCGCACCGTGTCGACCATTCACTGGCATCAAACGATGTTCAGTGGTGCAGACAATATGTCATGATAAACTCGTTATGTTCTTCCGGCTGTGAAATCTATCTGACGTCACAGTTTTGCAGGACACGTGACGACTCGTTTCCTTATCTCAGACTTCTTTCAAGTCTCACAGGATCAGCAGCTTTTTTAACCAACATGAAGGTTAGCCTAAACTAATAATCAGATTAAATAGGCTAGAAGCGATGTAGGTGATACTGCGACAAAAATATAAGTCTAAATAGCAACAGAAGATAATATGATTGTGAAACAATACATTTTTAACCACTGATTTCACTCAGCCTATGAAATAGAAATAAGAGTTAAACTGAATTAAAAGGTTGAGCTCATAGAAATTTTTCATGACTTCTGTAGTAAAAAATAAGCATTTTCATGACTGTCTTATATCTTATTGCAGATTTTTAATTGTAATACTTTTCCTTATCTATCTCTGGTATAACGCAAACACTGTACGTATACTGTTCACTTCGCTCACTGCTAAGTAATGTTTAGATTATTTTTATCGTATTAATCGATTTACTGAAACCTCATAGAATAAAGTGGCAAGCAATTACACATCTTCTCGAGTTGTAAATTGATTGAGAATTATCCTCAATCTCTTTCTCGAGAATAATAAAAAGTGTTTTTCGAGGGTTGCACTGATAAAGCTGGTAAAGCTAATGCTAACTTCAGTTTCCTCACTCGAAGGCGATGTCAATGACAGGCGAGCCCAGGATTTGAACCCCGCACATACTGATCCGCGGTAGAGTACCTTACCGACATCGCCACTAAAGAGCTCAGGAGCAGATGTCCTCTGCGATGCGTCTCTACTATTTTTAATGTCTACATTATCTTATTTTATTCAGTTTTCAGTTCCCTTTACTCAATTGACAAGCTTTCCCGGCATAAAGTTTTAGTGGTCCAAGGCAGGTTATTATTGCAAATCTCTAAAAGAGCAGCGAAATACTAATGTAAAGTGGCAGTCTTCTAGTTTTTTCCATCTCTAAAGCCGTGCAGATGCTAATCGATGAAGTGATTACATTGTTGAGCAAACTGTTAAGCTGGTCCTCTCTATTCCATATTATATTTCCATTCAATGAAAGATCAGTCAAAAAATTAAAGAAAAGATCAGATCTTGGAGATAGTATTCTGTTGTCAAGTAGTATTTGATTCTCATGGTGAGCAGCACAGCAATGATTGTTTAAGTATTATCTCAGTCGTCCATTGCACTGCAATAGTAATTTATTTAATTTTTATAAATAAAATAAAACTGACATTCCTGGTAACATAATTTGATATAAAGGATATTAAACATTTACTATCATGAAACATAATTTTTAGAATAATAAAAAATAATGATAACACTTAAAATAGTAATAAAACCGAAATAATATTAGTAGCAATTATATTAATAATAATAATTATTATTAGAATTTCTACTATTATTCCCTTATTATTAACATAATTGTAACATATAAGATTAAAAAATAATTATTGTAATTGCAAAATTAACTAATAATAAATGATTAAGTTTTATGCTGTGTGTCTATAGGCCTTGGGTATGAAAATATGTTTATTCGTACCATTAAAACAACTCTATGTATAGACATAGAGTTGTTTTAATGGTACGAATAAACATATTTTAATGATCAATCCTTAAACGACAAATTTTAAAATACCATTTTTATTTTCAATTTCATTAATTGAAAATTAATTATTTTAGGATTCGAATCGACTCGCTTTTCCTAATACGATCACTGTTGCTAAATGTGGCATTTATCTATGAAAAAAATTTTATATTGACGAAATTTTTCAAGTGAAATATTATTATTTTAATATTTATTAAAATATTAAAATAATACTTGCAGACTGGGGATTCAAATTAATGCCATGATGCTTTTACTTCACCTTCTTGGACACTGGCTTTAACATCTGCAGAAAGCTTAACTAGATGTAAGCTATGTAATATATTTTGTAAACGTTTGATTGGTTTCATTTCAAAGCTTGTAAACATTTGGACGAGAAATGTCATGTATGATAAACTTTTTAAAAATAAAATGTGTGCTCAGTAGTATTTTCAGAAACCAGGTGTTTCAAATGGTAAGTTTACATTGGAGCCTCAACCTTCAAAGCCTCCTAATTCTATCAGAAGTCATGAAGCAACCAGTAGCTTAATCCTGTCTGTAGACGAAAATTCCAGTGACCTCCTACATTTTCGTGTATGCCGTCCGTATACGTGTCCAAGTTTTCATTTTTAGTGTTTGCAGAAGAATTGGAGATATTGCCTAATCAAATAGAGCATCATGTACAAGTAGCAGTGGATTGGCTGATCAATGTAGCGTAGCCTTATGTATTGCAAGTAACCACTTCAGTTAAACGCTCTACAAATCTTTTATTTCAATTCTGTTGCCCGACCAAAGTTTATACTTAAACTTTGTTAAAACTATTTAGTGATCAAAATCTGTTTTGCAGATTTTAAAGAATTCAAACAATTTTGGATAAATTACTACATTACTGCTTAAGCATTCAATATTTCCTGCATTGCTCGCTTTTCTGGTAGCAGAAAATCGTTGACAGAAATAATATTGGAATATAAAATAGTCATTCTCATAAACGCAAGAGAGTTTTGTGAGTGGAGCAAAAAATGAGACGTTATTTTTTTAATAGTTCCTAATACATTTGAATTAAAATCTATTTCCTGTTAAAATAACGATCATTGTAGCACTTATCTGACACAGTAACTGATCTGCCGATAGGCCTACTTAGACTGAATGTAAATTTGAAAGAAAATTAATTTTAATTAATGACGTGTGACATTTCTTCAGAAATGTTATAAGCGTGACTTGGATATATTCAGAGCCACGACATTATTGCCTATGGCAGACTTAGCAATGTCAGACTTAGCTATGACAGACCTAATTAAGATAAATATATCTATGACAAACCTACCTATGGCATATCTAGCTATGACAAAGATTGCTATGACAGACTTAGCTATGACAGACCTAGCTATGACAAAGATTGTTATGACAGACCTGGCTATGACAGACCTGGCTATGACAGACCTAGCTATGACAAAGATTGTTATGACAGACCTGGCTATGACAGACCTAGCTATGACAAAGACAGTCATGGCAGATTTAGTTTCTGGCACCCCTCAGTCGCACGACCTGTTTGCTGTAGTCTGGACGACTGACTGGGGCTGCGGTTCTTAGCAGTAAAACATTACATTGATTGAAATTAGTTACACAGATAACTTTCTGCCATTGTTCAGGATTATCCCCGTAATTTGTTTTACCGACAGTGTCTACAACGTGCTCGACTACTTCCGGTGGAGAATAGAAATATTACCCTTCGAATTTATTTCTGAATCATATATTTTCAATTGCAGGCTTTATGTCGCCAACATTTGACTAAGTATAGAATTGGTATTTTAAGCAATCGCTAGAATAATTGAAGACAATAAAAACACTTATTTTGCAGCGAAGTCGTTAATGCTTTATTGGAAAGAAAATTGCAACAAATGCTAAATTTCAAGCTAGCTAAGTTTCGTGAAGAAACTTAGTATCTCTAGAAATATTTCTCAAATTATTAAATTGGTAAATTAGAAAAAAATTGCAAATGATAAAATTATGAACTTTTTACTTAATTATTTTGCATTGGTGAAAATATGAGTGGTTCTTTTAATTCCATTAAGATTTTCAGTTTAGCTAACAATTTAATTTAAGAGCGCGTGCATTTTAATTAGTTCAACGAATATTAATTAAAGTGAATAATATTATAAATGCTATCGTCATATCTTTAATAAATAAATAAATAATAATTTTTAATAATTATCGTTCTGCCGTTGATAATAATCGTTGCAAGTAAATAAATCATTGAGATCATTTTCGTAAATATCTTCAAAACTCAATCCAATCGTTGTATTTGTTTGTGTTCATCTATTTATACATACATGTACGATATAAAACCTATTCTAAGGAGTTTACTTACTTACATTTGTGTGGCTTTAGCTATTTCTTTCAGCGCAAATTACAGCAAGCGCGGATTAAAGAAAAATCTTCCAAATCCTGAGGTTTTATTCAGTGCTGTCAGCACTCTGTCATTCCAGGTGGTCGCAAAATCAAGTAATAACTGAGCCTAACTAGTAATCAAGTATTAACTTAACTTTTGATGCACTCGCTCTACAAAGGCGCTAAACCCTGTCTTCAATGTTAATGATATTTAAAATTATCTGTGGCTAAAGTGAGTAATTGGCTTAAAACTTTGAATATTAAGCAAGATAATATTAGGTTCTGTCGGTTGTTACGTATCATTTGCTGAGATTTTAAGGATTTGTAAAGTAGCCGCCACATTAAGAGAAACTTTGGTATTTAGATTCAAGAAGATTGTCCACAAACACATTCTAGTAACTTCCGCATGAGTATGCCCGCATTTGAGAAGTGAATATAAATTTAATTAATTAATGCCAATATTACAGTGCAAATTTCTTCTCTCTTTTAATTAAGTCTTCTGTAAAAACGCCTTATAAATGATAAGTACTTCTATTCAATCCTAGTATATTTGTTCAAGGTTTTATGGTATCGAAACAGTTTGACCTAATCCTAATGTAATATTAAACTTGTGAAAATATAGTACTTAATACCTTCTTCTTATAATGTCTTCTTCGGCTTCGTATTATTTCAATACAAGCTCTCCCGTCACTGACTGACATCGCTTTCGAGTGAGGAAACTGACGTTAACATTAAATTTACCAGTTTTTTTAGCTTTATTTGTGTATTTTGCGATGTCCTAAACCAAAATATAGGCTTTGCTACGCAATGAAACGTTTAGCATTAAACACGGAAATATAAGTACATTACAGTAATCTCATCATCAGTCAATATTCCAGCTGAAAGGCGGCGAATGCGAGTTAATTAATTATTGAACAATTTACGCTCTCACTGGTCAAGAAAAGGTTCTTTGTGTCAAACGCTGGTTCTACCTGTTAATTGAGTTTACGCTTCTCTGCACATTCTGGGAGTGCTGCTCTGCTTGCGCAGCTCCCTCGAAGTAGACTCTTTAGACTTGAAACACTGCGCTTAACGTCAATGCTCCTCTTCGAGACTACTCTTAACTACCATCACAAAGACTGGTTAAAGACTGTCAGTAACCTAACATAACATAAATTAGAGTGCTACGTTCGTCCTTGACAACATCGCGAATTATTGAGGCAAATCCAAGTGGGAGCGAAAAGAGGGCCTAAAACGGTTCTAATTCGAAAATCCAGTAAACTGGTTCAAAGTTAAATTACTAAATATGTAGTGCAGACTTTGTAGCTTAGACGTTTTAGAGAACTATGCTCAGTTTTAAATGTAATGAGATGTTTCTAGATGCTTCTTAGAAATTATTTCGTTGTAATGGTTTTCAATGCGCTCTGTGGTTTAGCAGAAACCAGTTTGCATGCTAACTTGATATTAAAATTAATGTTACTAATTTTTGTATGAAGAATATCTTAAGATTCGCTGATTTCTACAAATAATAACGAATATATAGTACATATTAAATATACCCGTTCTGTCAGTTCCCACTATAATTCCACAATTACAGCGACGCCGACTGTTTATATATAATTATAATTGAAATAGGGCTGCTTTTTATCACAGGTCGATCACTTACTATATTATGCAAGACAATGTTTTTAATATCAATCGTTACTGTTAATGATAGCATAAGTATCGAGATTATTTAGAAATGGAGTTAATATTATTAAATCCAATTAATTGGATTTAATATATATAATAATAATAATATATATAATTGGATTAATAAGGATATTAAATCCAATTAATTGGATTTAATATCCTTATGCATTTCCATAGAAAGATCAAATGAAGAAATTAGAGTACATTGTAAAATGCTAGAGGGGAAAGGAATAAGATTAAAGATCAAAATAACGTAACGAATATATTTCAGAGTAAGATAGAAAAGGAGAGAGAGCTCGTTTAAAGACAGAGTGAGAGAGGGGGAGAAAGAACTGATACTTAAAATAGAGTGAAGGGAGTGCATGACTTAGAAAGAGACACTGATAAAAATCTGTACATATATTGATAGCACACGATGAATCTGGAAAGAAGGAAGCGGAAAAGAGAGTGTAGTGAACGAGATCCATATTCATCATGACTTGCTTACAGAGGATCTCAAGCGACAAATTAATTTTGCAGATGCGTCCATAGTCCCCCTGGCGACCCCGCCAGCTCTCACAGGTGAGGAGGACAGGACGCGATGACGACAATATATTAGCTAATTGAAATTACAACTCTTCTGCTTCAGGGAGCTCAGGCAGGGTATACAGCAACATGCAGCTCATTTCCTGTTAATGTTTTAGACATACTGAACCATATATAGCATCATCGTGATACTACATGTGGATATTATGTAATGTAGCAATATGACTGTTATAAATATGCACGTATCTCTCTTAGTGCACTGTCTACTGGCAGGTCCATGGTATATAACGTCTCTACTCTTCTCTTTCTTCCGCCTTCCTCTTCATTTCCACATATGAGTTGGTCTTTAAATCATCAAACATAACTAATCTCGGCCTGCCCCTGACTCTTTTTCCTTCCATTTTACCTTCTATGACCTCTTTTAATAGACCTTCCCCTCTTAGAATATGTCCTATCCAACTCTTCTTCCTATTTCTTAATACATTCATCACTCCCGTAGGGCCTATATACATAACTAAAGTGGCATAATTATGTATGTGTTGTTAGTTTCATAATATGCAATAAATAAGGTACAATTACGAATGACACGGCAATATTAAGATACAGTTTTATGTAGCATACTCTCATCAGATACTGGTTAAAAGAATGGAGAAATAGAACCTTTGTCACAAATAAACATGTAGGTCTAACTAAGAAGATGGAAAAATTATACAAACTACCATTAATCAACATAACAGCAATCACTGTTTTAGTCAACATCTCAAAGATTTAGGCATAAGAAGTCCTAACATAGTTGAATATGGTTCCGAAAATACGGCATAGTTTTCAACAAATCTCTTATTGTAGATCCAGAGTTAGATTTGTAACTAGTATATTCTGCGCTGTATCTCTCTCTCTCTCTCTCTCTCTCTCTCTCTCTCTCTCTTTCTGTGTGTGTTAGTGTACTGCCTACTACCAGGTACATGTATATAACGTCTCCACTCTTCCCAGTCATTCGTTTTCTGGCTGTGTCAACTTATACCGAAATGCCGTAGTAAAAGTGTTCGTAGTATCCACACACGTGCAAGGCATCAGGGTGCAGAACCCCTGAGTATAGGTTAATACAGTATGGTGCAGCTCATCAATGTCCTCAGTGGGGACCATACTCTAAACTTTAAACTTAGCATAATGTTCTATTGTTTCTTTTTGTCAAAAATGTATATAGAAAAATTTAAAAAAGCATGCCAAGACATACAGGGGCTGATGAAAAAAAAGGAAGCGACATCTACGTCTAGACAAATAGTGGAAGCGTATTTTTTAGAAATATGTAATTAGATTTTCCTTGTTGAAACATTACTCCTATAAGAGCCATGTGCAATTGAGAATAAATCGAACTATCGTTATCATGTCAATTTCATACTATCGCATGAAAGTAACAAGATGTACATTAACTCGGAATGTCTGCCTTGGTCTCCTTCTCTTGTCTAGAATGGCATAGGAGATATAAATTAAAATTTCGAAATGGTCATCAATTTAAGCTTTGTGATAAATCAAAGTAACTAGGTTACGTATATTTGTAATAACACAATGGGAAATTTGCCAGGCCATTCTGCATAATTATCGTAAAATTAATTTCAAAATGAAATAAGTGCCACTCTCGAGTGTATCGTTATTAATTCTTGTCCATTGTTAGCACACAGCGGACACAAGACATGGTAAATCAACTGCTGGAATACTAATAAATCGTCACGATGATGTTTAGAAAAATTCAGATGCTTGAGTTGTTAAAGAAATGCCGTGCGGCATATGTACAGTTTACAAAGCTCTTATCATTGCCTCGTTTTGACATTGTGGTGTTTATGAAGTTCCTATTTCAATATTTGCTTTTAAAGAAACTCTCTTACATTGAAATCTTCACCGGCTTGATATCGTGCTTTCCTTGAAGTGGGAATATCCAAATGTCGTGATAGTTTTGCATATGATTGCAAGACATTGTTCCGGTTGTATGGGAGAGTTCATACGACATTTGACACGTCTATGATATAGTCACGAGAATACATGTTCGCATCCAGCCGGCTAACATGAAATACTTGTGTTGCAGAAAGGGATGTTAAAGCTTGCGTAGCTCTCATAGATTCTTAATACTTGTAAGAGTTTAAGTATAAGTTGGGGACGTCCCAACTTGTGCTTATAGGACGTCCCAAGAGTTTAAGTATATGTTGGGGACGTCCCTGACATCATCCCTGGATGAGGAAACGGACGTTAAACGGACGTTATTATTATTATTATTATTATAAATGAATCTAAGTTAAACGTAATAATCCGAGTATATAAAATACTATATAATTGAATTTGTCTAGATCAATTATATATGTTGCATTCATAGTCACACTTAAATTGAAGTCGACATTATTATTCACAAAAATTAATCTGCAAAATATTACATTATGGCATAATACGAGATTTAATTGTGGTTATAAATTTAAATGTTAAACGAATCTAACATGTTTAAGATAAGACAAATTGAGGACTGGTTGACAAGACGGCACTTTAATATTGACAAAGACCTCTTTTCTGAAGATATATACAAGGTGTATAACTACAATAGAGTCTTAATTAGCAAAATATAATTAAGCATCTCTGGAGTTAATTGACCATTCTAGAAATGAGCCAGTCATTTAATGATACACAGTCGGAAAATTTATCGATCATGTCACTAGGCAAACAAATTATTACTAATTATTTAAAGGATTCATAAAGCACTACAGATAACTGGAAGATAATAATAATAATAATAACAATAATAATAATAATAATAATAATACAGGTTTAATGTCCGTTTCCTCATCCAAGGATGATGTCAAGGACGTAGCGTGACAAAAAACAAGCTTGTGACAAAGTAACAATGTACGACATTTCGTGCTTTGTGTTTTGGGTAACACCTATTTCCTATTACATCAATTGCTCTTCTCTCAACAGTTTCTGTGAAATTAGTTATTTCGACAAATTCAGTACATTTTAAACAAAATTACCTTTACGACTATCAAACACTAAACCTTTAAATTATTTACGTAAAGCAAAACATGAGATCAATTCAATTGAAAATAAGGTAAGAGTGAAGTCATTGAGTTGATAAACTGTTCGATTTCATGATTGACTCTTTGATTTACTTAGTGTCTAACACCAATCATGACTGACAGACGCACTGACTTGCACGTTTTCTGTTGAGTTGCTAACCAACTAGCTGTTTACATATCTATGATGTTACCGACCCGTCGACAAACAGTCAACATATGTCAAGACTTGCTGGTGTTCTGTTCGCCTTGAATATCTCAACAGACGTACTAAAAGACATACATATACATATCTTTACATACATATACCTATGGACAAGGAATGAACAAGACAAACTCTTTAGAAATAAACGACACTATAGAAATATACAATTGAAAATAAAATAAAATACTAAGTAGTATATCTCTGGTGCTCTGCAAAATTAGAATTTCACTTTGCAACCTTTACGCTGTCTGTTTTAACTGTCACTAAGGAGCCTTCCACTGATCAGTTTTATTTTAAATACATTGATTTTTCTCCTAGATTTATCGCAGAACAATTGTCGTAAGTAAAAAAAGCAAATCCGCCATTTAATTTTAAATGTAGAGCTTGCAACGTTGGGCAGTATAATTTCGACGTCAAGGAGACTCTAGGGGCCTAATCATTTAATTGCTGGATGCGTTCAACTTATCCATGTCGTAGGTCTCCAGACTAGATAATTACTCTGCGATAAGTCTGGGCTGATTTAAAGAATAGACTCATGGCGATGGCTGCATGTGAGAGATTTTTTGTAATTGAAAAGTTGCACACCAAAACAGACCAACTCATTAATAAACACCCAGAGGATCAGCATACTAGAAAGCACCCAACAGACCAACTTTCTAGTTAGACAAATCAAAGAAAAGCTATATAACATGAAATATTTAGATGAGAACCAAATTTGGTGTGTTTCTGCACCGAAGAATTGGTCTGACTAACGTTCGAACTCAAGATCTTCTATATATCACATTTTTACTAATTCGTATAAAACTAAAACAAAGCATCATAGACTAGGTCTACCTACGTAAGTCAATATTTTTTGCATTAAACTGACATAGAGTCATCCAATTTTCAACTGCTTCCACTGATTTCAGTCTTTGACCTTGCAATGGAAGCTCTCTGTTAGCGAATGAACGAGATTCACTTCAAAGCTCCAGTGGCTGTCGGTTGTAGAATCCAAATCAATGCTTGCAGGTCCAAGAACAGAGATGAAGGGGCTAATTATGTCGTTTTGTTAACTGGAAGGAAGCCAGCATTAAAGCTGACGAGTTTTTCACGAGTTGTCAATGTATAATTAAGTGCTCTGGCTCTGAATGCGCTCACTGGCGGATAACAAGAGATGCAAAGGTAATGGGAGATGACTTGTGAAAGCGTGGAGATGTTAGCAAGTGTTCAACTATAGGCATTAATGACTCAAAGGGAAATCTGTTATTTATCAGATTTTTCTTTCGATGTGACGTAATGGAAGGAATAATTAAGCTGCTTACTGAATGTAGCAGGTAACAATCATGTATTTATAGTTTTGACGAGTAACCCTGTAAGCACCAATTCCTCTTGTGAAATTATTCAGACCAAGACTTCTTTGCTTGTTGAATTCTGATATATAGGGTTGTAATTAATGAAATACATGTTTAAGTTTATTAATTTTATAATTTTGTTCGATACAAATAATCAGGGTCAGATTGCTTTAAATGACCTTTGCTCTATGTACAGTGTCTTCATTAAGTGTCTTGTATCTCTAGAAAAAATAAACTCGCATTATAGTGAAACGATCAACAATGCTGACATCTATAACTTTTAATACCACATGTTTAAACCGTTAGGTAACTTAGTCAATTTTCTGCATAACCAGTCCTGCAGCAGTGAATATCCGAGATTTTACTCTCAGATCAGCACGGCCAGGAATCGAACCCACGAGAGTTCAATTCGCCTCGGGATCTGTCATTTAAAACTTCATAACCACGCTATGAAGACATTCTTGCATCTCATAATGAAGTGCCTAGTATCTCTTGTAGTGTCTTCTTGTCTATAATAATAATAATAATAATAATAATAATAATAATAATAATAATAATAATAATAACCTCCGACAATTTCTATAGCGGTGTCATGGCCGGTATCCGGTCTTTGAGACCGCTATGTCTTCTTGAAGTCCATGTTTAATAAAAAATACATTTTATATGCCTTGGCATATGCTAAGAGAAGTACATAAGAATTTTTCTAATATAAAAATATGTAGATTTAGAATTCTTGATGGCAGTGCAGTAGAGAAAAGAGTAGATTGAATTTGTATGTTATATATATATATATATATATATATATATATATATATATATATATATATATATATATATATACTATTCTAGTAGCTCAATCCTGTTTGATATAGTATGTATCTATCTCTTTATAGAGTTCTGGAAAGTGGCAGGTCCAAAGTACATAGGAATACTCTGACTCCGCTTTCACACTCCACAATGTACACTCCATATCAGTAAGTTAATTACTTCACTATACCTTATGAATACATATTGCTTTTAAAAATGATTTCTGAAATAGTTTTTCATTGCCATATTCGATTATTATAATCGCATCTTACGACAGGTGCAATTAACGGTGGCTCTATGCTTCCCGGACACCCTACGGGTCACTCGGACACAACACGGATCATGTATCTATTCTTATAAAACAAAATATCCCCAATTTCAAAATTTCAGTAGCTCAGCATTTGCTACCGCAATATTTGATATAAGTTATTACTCCGGCTGATTGCCACAGTGTAAATTACATGAAAATTTGATGAAAACGTCAAAATATATCTTTTCAAGAAATATTTTTTATTGACTATAATTGTAAATAACTTAGTCAAAAAATATTTTTCAAGAAATATTTTTCAACTTTTTCAAGAAATATATTTTTATTTGCTATCATTTTAGATAACTTAGTGATACCAAAATGTTGGAAATACTTCAAATACTTTCTGACGAGTACTTTAAAAAGTATATTAATTAAAATCAAAATGCTTTTTAATGGGCTGCATATAGCATCTCATCAACAATTTTAAACATTTCCACTATGATTTTAGAGTCGTCTTTCTTGTTCGCAGTTGACTTTGAGACGTGCCAGTCACTGATGAATTCCTCTACAGAACAGTCAGTGCCATTTGTTTGCCTACAGCTAGAGCACCGTCTGCTCATGTATGAGCCCTTGAGCAGCTCTGTCACCTCAGAGTTCTGACATAGAGTCAACAGTTCATTGCCTCCTCTGACCCCGGGACAACTCAATTGCTATCTACATACTTCTACTAGGTACTGCGTGTTTGCCAACTGGTTTGCGAATAATTAAATATCTTAGAATTATATTTTTAAGATGTACCAACAGTTTGTAATAATTTTCATGCATGCTACATTTTCGATATATCAGATAATATAACGTAAGCTAAGAATAACTTATATTTTAGTTCTAAAGAATGCTTCAAGAATACTAATAATTTAAGTTTCTGTATTTTTTCAGTTGCATGAGAGTGTTTCATTTAGACAAATACTGAAATCAGTTGCAATATGATATTTTATTTATGACTTATTAATAGCTCTTCAGTTAAGTAATTCATTCAAAGCATTTCTGTAATAGGTGAATAGTGATCTAAAACTGAAAGTCTAGAAGTGATTGAACAGATTACGGGTCAGTTTTTACTTCGTTTCGATGACAGTTTTAAATTATACCTTAAAGGAAGAATAAGATCAATATTACAATCTTAATGCAATTTTTATTTCACCAAAATCATGGCAGTTAGAAACACATATTTACTATAAAATGTCATATCAAACTAACTCACTAGAATAGCAAAATAGAGGCTTCCGCTTGATAATCAAATCAGCAATGGTGATCGGTAGGTACTATGGAGTTACTTTAGTTTTATTTTAAATTTAAAAATAATTTTGAGATTATTTTTAATTGTGAGATTGTTACGTCTCACTACTATGCTTTAGAACAGGAAATAGCCTCTGCCATCGGTGCAGCCTATTTTAAAATTTCCCTAATAACTAATATCAGCATTTCACTCGTACAGACGTCCTGGACGTTAAATCACGTTAACGAGAAGCCCATAACATTAAAAAATTACAATTTTTGTTCATCACTATTTTGTTAGTATATTAGTTTCATCATCCATTTGTTCTGAAATATCGTCACTAAAATCCTTATCAGAATGTACGAGACACCTCCTCATGACGGTTCTTCAGCCAATCACGTGAGGCCGTTACGAAGCGCAGGAGCAAATCCTAATTCATTGGTTGTGTCAGAGACCAATAATTCACGTCAAACAGAGCATGAAACTTGCCTGGTCGCTAAGAGAATTGTTAAAAACCAGCCAAGGCGAGAATACTCTGCGGATAAGTCCCTATAAGCTGGTAGTATTTGAGGAGGATTTGTGCCCATTCGCTCAATATCAATATATTATGTTATTATAAGAGCTTCGATTAAGATTTAGAGTGAGATTATTCCTGTTTCTCGTGGCGCTGCAAATATTGCGGTCAGTAATAATCACCTTCAGAATTGACCAACTTAAGTCGTCTTCGCACTTTCCGGGATTAAAAAGCTGTGCTGGTCAAGGTGTAAGTAGACTAAATCTAATGTCGACTTAAAGCTCGTCCGTTATGCAGTGTGACGTACAGTGCATCTAGCACTTCGTGTAGATAAAAGTTAATGATTAAGACTTAATTGACTTTAATTTATCTGCGAAATGTTTTTGTAGTTATAGATTAAATGAAGTTCACTTTAGAAGAATTATGCAACGAGTGTAATGAAGTAACAGTGTAGTAGAGAAATTTTCAATATTTTGAATATGCAATCACATTCTCACAGCATGATTTGTTTCAGCAGTTTTATTTATTTAATTTCTACTGATATTTGTTATTACATTGAAATATTAATGGCGAGAAGATTACTATATGATTAAAACAACGTTAAATTGAGTAAAATAGCATGAGAATAGTTACCAGACATTATGGACTTGGCTCGTAGTATCTTATAAGAATAACTAAGGGGTGCAGTTTTTTTTTCATGGGCAAATTCGCCTGAACGTGCAGTATTTCCTTTCGAATGGCTAGAACTCACCTAAATTTCAGAGAGTTCAGATAAAGATCAAGAAATTAACATAAGTTAACATAGTGTCCGACATATTGACGTAGTGGCATGTGTACATAAAGTTGGTAGCGAAGTCTCATCAAGGTTTGATTTATCTACAGCTGAAAGGATATCTACAGCTACAGCAATAGAATTGATCTTGCCCATAGAGGGAAGCGCAGATATCTCGACATTTCTAATACAAAATAATATGCTGTGTATAAATGAAACTAACATTAGTCGTCATCTGCTATGCAACCAGTGTCATCTTCACATCTTTTGCGTCAGTGTTTTCCCGTGATTACAATCCAGTCGGGATTCTCTTCGGCAGTATCCCTAGTAATATTTATGGAATGTATTCTAATATATTTATGATATTTAAATGATACACCTTTATCATGATACTTTATGAAAATAAAGGATTTAATTTAGTATATATATATATATATATATATATATATATATATATATATATATATATAATATACAGTATATTTAACAAAAAAAATTATAATATAGGGCCTACGAGTACTTACAAATAATTTATGTAATAAATTGCTACAGCTATAGAAATGTAAATTAAAGACATCCAATAGATTTATGCGAATTCTATTAGCTAACTAATTCAATTTCACTTTTAAAATCATCTCCGATTGGAGATGATTTTAAAAGTGAAATTGAAGGAATATTGGAAATAATAAGAACTATAGAATGACCGAGGCTAGGGTCATTTGACAAATTGAGAACAAATTCGCTTGTACAACAACAGCAGCAACAACAGCAACAATAAAAGTAGAGTATTATTGTAGTCCATAACAACATTGAACACTAAGGAATTAAATCCAATCGATAAGTAGAATGTGGGAGTCAATAAACGGTGCGAAAATATCCGGGTATTTATTTTAGCCCGAGGAAGGTTCAATCGAAATGGAGAATCAATAATTTAATAATGGATATTTAAATTAGAATCTTCCAATTTTGCACCTAGTAAGACAAGAAAGTAGAACAAACAGGAGTGTTGTGTTCGGGTTGTTTGACTGCACGTGTCGTAAAAGGTGACTAAAGCACTAAGATCCAAACCAACGTCAGAAAAAACATTCGGTTGGTGAGCTTCTAGGCTTCGGAAATGCTACAAAATTTTATAAAACGAATAGAAGAGATAGTAGAGTATTGACTGATGATATGGTATGAGATAGAAAGGAGTGGAGAAGGTCAATTCGTATCTCAGTCCTACATGTAGTTAAACTAGGATAAAAGTGAAGAAGAAGATGATAATGATAACTAACTGCAATTATTTAAATTTATATTTCTATTACAGATTTTAATCAGTTCAATTCTCGGGTACCGCTTGTTAATTAACAGCTTCTAATTTTCATAGTCGAACAACATTACATTTGATACTAATGAATAATATGACAGTCGTGTGAAGGATTTACTGTATAACACAGCGTTCGTGTTTTCTAAGTAGTCGATTTAAAAATAATTTTATGAATGCAATAAATCAGGTTCAGATAAAAGGCTTGAAGCAGATTTGGGATCATTAGGAGGTCGCTAGTGCGACTAACGAAATACACAAATAATTTCATATCATTATTCTGAGGGTGGATTTTGGTGAAACAAGCAAGGTGGCGACGTACGAGGATTACATGGTGTTCAACAGGATGGGCATGCCCTACCCTGCAGGGCCTATGCACGGAGGGCAGGGCGGCGGCACAGGAGGCAGCGGCAGCGCTTCTGGTCTTCACGGCAAGCCAGGAGGAATGTCGTATGGAGGGAACGGATTGTCCTTATCTCAGTCAGATCTCATGCATACATCAATATCATATCAAGGTAAGTCAATCTTTTAATTAAACACTATCGTATCTTATAAAAGCGGATCAGTATATGCGGGTTCAAATCCTGGGCTCGCCCGTCACTGACATCGCTATCAAGTGAGGAAACTTACGTTAACCTTAGCGTTGCCAGCGTTATATACTTTTATCTATATTTTATATACAATCTTATATAACTATAAGATCTTACACCTTTTTAAACTCGGAGCTCCTGCAACTTTATTATGATTTACTTCCATTTTAAGATTTACTTTCGATAGTTAGATTAAAAAATTGTTGTGTTGGGTCCTGGTCACTGAATAGTAGACCAACCGTAACACACAATCGTAAGAGGCGACTAAGCAAGAACTGAAGAAGAATAAAGGATTTATTCTTACCCATTTGTATCTGTTTCAGAAGATTCACTTCACTACCCTTCAAATTGCGTACCTTTATGCTTTCATGAAGATAAATTATTTCTTATTAAGGATAATTTTTATCATTACTACTAAATTTTATGAAGCTTTCAAAATATAGATATATACAAGCATGTATTTCGAACTACGCGTAGGCCTATTTATCGAATAAAGGAGTTGCTATAATACTGTTTCGCCTGGTGCGCCAATCTCTGCGGAACAACTTTAACAGTTTCTCTTCTGCTTTAGACTACATATTTTTCATTTTATTTAATAGTTCAATTCCTGCACTTTTTTGTACCTATAAAATAACTTAATATAAATACGTTGTAATTCACTGCTAATTTAAAATCCAAGGTGCCTTATCTTACAGTCTTCCTTCAGACTTACATGTATACTATAAGCTACACAGCGTAATAAATCGATTATTTTAACAGTAATGCATTTAATTTACAAAGTTTATTTAGCGCTGTGTCTAAGTGCGGCAAATTAAGTCACGAAAATTTAATGGTTGTTTCTGAGGTCCTGGGATCAATTACCGGCAGAGCTTAGCAGAGAGTACAATCTCGGACATTCACCAGACAGGGATAATGTCTAGTGAATGTCCGAGATTTTCATCACAAGACTTGATAACATTGATAATTAATGATGCTTTAAAAAGCTTAACTTGTAGCTGAACATTCATATTGAGATTCCTGTCAAAGCACCAGTGTTTATGGCCTTCAAATTGATTTTCAGCGTCATCTATCTTTCTCCTTCTCTATTGTTCCGCCCTGTGGCAGTGGCAGATCTTTGATAACTATTCTTATTCAAAGTATGCTGGCTCGCTCCACAATGAGCTCCCCATCGATCGTATATTAACACGTTCCAAAAGGCTATGTCTTTTACACAATTTAAATTGGCCAATTGCTTGAAAATACTTGATTCTGAGGTGTTTAGCCGTTGTCCTCTTCAGTTCCTCAGTTCTTGCATAGCTGTCTCTTATTAATTGACGACGTGTGAACTGTGATGTTTACGGCAGGTATGTCCTTCATTGATCCAGACACAGCATGGATGAACTGCGTTATATACACTGTATAGTACAGAATATATCGATTTGTAGTGACATGTGATGGGGGGACGTCCCTGACATCATCCTTGTCTGAGTAAACGGACGATTATTATTATTATAATTATATATTTTATCTTATTATAGCGCATTGTTTATTTAATTGTATTTCAAATCAAAGTGGTATATTTTATGATAATTCTGGACATGCTGAGCGAAGTCATGAAAGTGGCTTTGATACTAGATTAAATCAGGAGCGAGTCAATTTCAAGGTTTACAATCTCGAGCTTTCAAAGTGCTAACGTTAGCTGAGATATGTTTGGTTGTCAACTGATGTCGCCTATTCCCAACAAAAATAAACTGAATTTAAAGTCAATTTCTTCGTCAGAGGAAGATCTATAGTCAATTTCTTCGTCTGAAGAAGGCCTTGGACTTAAAGTAGATTATCGAATTCTAATGCAAATATAAGTAGGATATTAACATCGCCATTCTTACAGACATTGCTCCTACAGACATCCACTCTTATCGCCACTGACTCTAGCCAGTGGCGATGTCGGTAAGATATTCTACCGTCAGTATGTGTGGGATTCAAATCTTGGTCTGGCCCGTATTTGACATCGCCTTAGAATGAGGAAACTAAATTTAACATTAGCTTTATATAAAATATTTATTTTTAAATTGAAATCATACAAGAATACCTCATGCACATGACACAATAAGTTACAGCTTTCAATCTATGTTACAATGACTCGTTAGGCTATATGTAAAATAATTTTGTTTCTTACTCATGGATCAATACTCTGCCTATCCATCGAAGTAGGCCCTATAGTTTATGAGAAAAAAAACTGATGCCTTAAAATACGTTAAATATTATAGTGAAAATGAATCGTAGGCCAATTTATAGTATACGAAATTCAGTCACATGCGTACTGTAGATGTATAATATACGCCTTTAAAATTCAAAACCCTAAAGCTAAGTTTGACGTAAATGTTTTATATCGAAAGTATGTAAGCATGTAACCACTTTTATTATTGCATTAAATACTACACTTTATTAGTGCATTACATACTATAAAGTAATATATTACGTATATAAAAATACTACAACTATACAAAACTATAACTTAACCTGATACCATTATGCAGTTGACGATGCTTTATGGGCTTTCTTTTCGTGGTATTCAGAGATCTTTTCGACAAAATGTTATTCTAAGGAAAGTCGGCATATTCACGTAGACGTTGCTCATTGTGTGAAGTAAATGTTGGATTCTTAGTAACTAACTCGAATCGTATTTGAAGGCTGAATGGTGAAAAGCGCAAAGGTTGTCAGTGGTAATTGATTGCCGAACAATAGTTCAACGTACTTTCTAGTAAACCTGCGTCTATTTGCATATATTCACGTATAGCAGAGGTACATGTAGTAGACGCTTGAATTTTTGAGTTTGGTTTCACCTAGCGCGTACAAAGTTTTACCATGCTAATGTTTGCTGCTTCAGAAGAAGTGCCAGTGTCAATTTATTTCCATAGTGACATATCCTAAGTTAGTTTAAAGATATATAGCAAAAAAAAAAAAAAAAGGTATATAATCAAAACTTCTGATTTTTATTGATTCTTATGTCATTCATCCAGACTAAACGCCTCTTCTAATATCTATCTTTGTCAATCATGATATAATAAGATAGATTAATAAGTTAGAGAGTAAGATATAATACGATAAATTTTAAGTTTTAAGGTTCATAGTAAGATATTATGAGATAGATTAATAAGATAACTCATCTCAGACACACGCATAAATATTTAAAGGCTTAATGGTGCAACGACCTCTTCATCATCTGCAGATGATATCAGCAACATTTTAAGCACCATAAGAATTATCAACCGATTCACTCCATCTCAGGCAACAGTATATATGAATATAGTATGTTACGAATGAGCAGAAATAAGAGAGAGTTTTATAATAGAAATAGAGGGTTATATATAGAGTTATATATAGAGTTATATAGAGAGTTATATTTAGAGTTATATTTAGAGTTATATATCTAGTTATATATGGAGTTATATATAGAGTTTTAGTTTATAATAGAAATATAGAGTTGCTCGAACACAAAGTAGAAAGAAATAAGAACAACAAAAGACTGGAATAAACCGTTTGATTAATATTGCTAAAGAAAAATAACTATTGTCTTATGAAAATAAAGCATTTTGAACTAATAAGAGTACACACTAACCGTAAGAAAATGTATAAGATATAGATAGATATAAAGAAAAAATAAAACCAAAATGGCTAAGTTAAATGATTGATCTCTAAATTGAAATTTATGCTTTGAAATATAGAATTTGCGGTAAGTAATTTAGCTTCATACAGACTGCGGAGACGTTGCGTCACGAACAGCAAAAGCGCCTGACAGTAAAACCAGAACACGCTGAAAATGAATTTTAGATGCAGTAAAGCTCTCTCTCTCTCTCTCTCTCTCTTAGTGAACTGCCTACTGACAGGTCCATGGTATATAACGCCTCCAATCTTCTCTGTTTTCCGCCTTCCTCTTCATTTCCACATATGAGTGGGTCTTTAAATCATCTAACGTACCTAATCTCGGCCTGCCTCTGCCTCTTTTTCCTTCCATTCTACCTTCTATGACCTCTTTTAATAGACCTTCCCCCCTTTGAATGTGTCCTATCCAACTCTTCCTCCTATTTCTTAATACATTAATCAACTGTGTATCTGTGCCAACTCTCTTCAGAACTTCCTCATTTGTAACCTTTTGAGTCCAGCTAATCCTCTCCATTCTTCTCCAAATCCAAATTTCCAACGCCTGCTACTGCTGTAAAGCAGTAGCAGTAAAATTATTATTAAATAAGAAAATAATATGAATTTATTTTTATTTCACAGTGACAATGCTAGATGACGGTAGCGCCTTTTTAAATGAAATATGCATCTGCACAGTTACGACAAAGTTACGAAGTAGGCCTAATTTTTATCGTACTGAACTGAGAAAAGGAGCTATCTGAAATATTGTAGGTCACAGACAATTAAGATTCAAGTTTGGGAGTCAACTGGCAGACAATTCTATGATGTCGTATCGATAAATTTGAACCGTATAATACCGTTTCCAGGTCTACGAACATAATTTAGCAAAGAAAAGAATGTAGGATCAGCTTGAGCGGAGATAGGGTGATTCATGATAATGCTTGTAAACGTAATAAATATCTTTGTTTTTTTTAAATTCAGGATTGATGTCAGGGACGACCATATAAATAAAAATAAAGATTCGTCCAAAGTAATTTCGCATTTAAATTTCATGAAATATGAGATCTTATGTAGATTATAGAAATTGACTTAGAGATGCATTTTTATATATTTATAATGATTAGAAGGGATCCCTAGACGATGATAAAACACACAGAGGATAGGATTTAGTAGTAAAAATTATGTTACTCAGCCCAAATACAAAGAGAAGCAAGAATTATTTATTATGACTATCAAGAAATACAGTAGGTACCGTTAAAAGAGTAAAAGAATTTCTATTAAGTGCGAAAAGAATCTGTCAAAGCTTTAGAATAGTATTTTCACAATTTGAATAGTTTGAATTTACATAAACGGTGTCTATAATAATTTAATATGAAATAAATCAATTTTTTATTTGCAATATCTGTGACTTTTGTCACAGATAATAGTTGCTTCAATCGAATAAAATCTCTGATCAAATGTACTGTTCAATGGCAGACCTAGAGATGCATAATCTTTTTATTGTAACCGGTATGTAAGTAAGATAGACTCAGATTTGGTTGATTAATATAGGGATCGAGAAGGAGAAGCCGAGAAAAAGAGATAGCTTAGAAATAGGCGTAAAATCTTAGTTTCGAGTTTATAATTTGAACTCTTTCTCTCCTCTTTTTTATTTTTCTTCCATTGGAAGTAGATTATTTTATAATTATCGTAAATAAATATGTCTCGTTCCCCGTGTTGTGTCCAGGTTGTTTGAAGAATAGACCAACCTCTGACTGCACGTGTCGTTGAAGGTAACTAAAGCACTAAGATTCAAACCAACGTCAGAAGGGCGTTCGGTTGGTGAGCGCCTGGGCTCCAGAGATTGCTACAAAATTTTATAAAACGAATGGAAGAGCTAATTTTGATATGGTATGGACATAGAGAAGTGGAGAAGGTCCATTCGTATCCCGACCCTAGTTAAACTGGAATTAAAAGGAAGATGATCATGATGATGATCGTAAATAAATATGTCTGCTTAAGCAGTGCAATATTTCCACAGTGGTTAAATTTTATTCGTACATTATATTTAGGCTTAATATTCTAATTCAACTTCTTTTATGTTACTTCGTCACTTTTGCGGAAGCTTTGTTTTCCACTTTGCTTTATTAGCGTATTTTTGGACTTCGGCGTTTCTTACTATATATAGTAGGCATACACTTATGTCACGCATAGTGTCAAGTCTGACTTTCTTAGCATTCCACTTGATAACGTTTAAAGTACTCAAGGCATTTCTGACTCAAGCATGTTTAGAGTTGTTGCAGTGTGACGGTACTAGCTGACTGAAGAGGGTCGTATTGACAGACATCGTATGGTTCGGGATGATAGTCGACCCGTGACGATGAGTCTTAAGCAAATACTGCCACTCTTTGCCGGAGTAAGTTGGGGGAAGGAGTTGTTTATGCAAATCAGCTGAACGCTGGAGTAATTCCAGTCACAGGCAGGCCTCAGCTCGTGGTGTCCGTGTGATAACGGAATGTCTCTAGATGACCACAGTGAAGCGTGTGTTAAAGGAAAGCTGAGTTGAGTAGTCTGCAATTGAGTGAAGCTATATTCAGATTCCTTTAATTCGTTATCAATCTTACTTTAAAAATTCTTACACAGCGAAGAACGAAAGTTATTGACAGGATTATTGTACAACGCCCTTTATTATTGTTCGTTTCTTTCTTTTGACGACCTTATAAGACTTTATAGAGCACTCACTGTTAATTAGCAACATTTTTAACTTGCCGGCTAAACGCTCGCAAAATGAGTATTAAATGGATCTGTTATTAACTTACCACATTAAAATTATTTAAATATGTGAATATTTTTAAAACAGGGCTTCTTAGGACCTACATTTTGCTTTTTAATATCTTTTGCATTAAGATCACAGTACATTAATTCATAACTCAAATCTTACAACTGATCATTCAGAGATACTGAACATCATTTAATGGACAGCCGTTGTTCATTTCAAATCAACAAGAACCTCATGTAGCCGTGCACACAATCAATAACAAAGAAACGGCTAATTGAATATTACCAGCTATAACAGTTGCCATCCATTGACCTCCGCCGAGTATATGCTAAATATACCGCCATGTTGTATTGTTGGCGCGCACTACGCTTCCGCTGCCTGTCTAATCTGTGTGGAGAGATCGCGCGGCTCAGGTCGTCTACACACAGAAAGATACTCGCTGCTGCATTGCAACTCTCGCCGTTTATGTGAACAAATGTAGCGCTAATTAAGTGAACGAGCACCTATTTAACTACTCAGCTCAGTTGAAAGCAATGCGATGAATCGCTGCTCTCAGTTATCGGAGCGTGTGATCACGAGTGGAGAGATCAAAGCGCCTCGGTGGAGGGAGCCAGTTGTAAGACGTTGCTCTGTTGAGGACACTGGGGTTATTAGCGTGTCAATCTTGACAGCATCAATTAGAAGCCAGCGTTTAGAAAGAGAAATCGATCTTTGAATGGTTTGAGTGAATAATCGTTGCTTATAAATCGTTACGTACAGGTTAATGCAGAGTTTTCTTTCAACCGTCTCAAGAGTAAACAGAATATCAGCTGAACAAACCGTTTAGAAAATAAATCATCAGCCATATTTCAGCCGTTGTAGACCAATTTAAGAAGCGCCCAATGATCCAGAATTGTATTTGACTATTACGTGTTAATTAGTAAGCATTGAGGACATTAAACCAGTAGTAGTACTAGTAGTTACTACTACTGGTTTAATGTCTTCAATGATGGTTTACCGACTTCGCCACGGCCGGAGCCAGTGGCGAAGTCGGTAAGATACTCCACCGCGGATCAGTATGAGCGGGGTTCAAATCCTGGGCCATCCCGTCACTGACATCGCTTTCGAGTGAGAAATTAGCTTTACCAGCTTTTAGTAGTAATAGCAGCTGGGAGATTGTCCGGTTGCGGATCAATGGGTGCAATGTTTAAATCAAGTGCTCTCCCCGTCACTAACATACTATTTTATATGTTTAATCGATCAATTGATTACTACTGAATTTTCGCCAATTTCTCGCACTAATTTAAAGTCGGCACAGAGATGTCTTGTCTAGTGTAGATATATTTCGGTAGATCTAGGTGGCTGTGAGAATTTGTATACAAGGATTTGGAAATAAGACGTTCTGAAGATCAAAATCTGTTGATTATAGAATTTGTATGTAGTGACATCTGGTGAATAATATTTACATTATCCAGTGATAAAAAATTGCAGTTAGCCTATCCAATCCATGAATAAATGACTATTGCAAAATATTTGGTTATAAATAATGTCAACTGTTCAAATTTAGTCAATACTGCTTAAGTATGTGACGATAAAGCAAGATCAAGCAATATAATGGAAACAATTAATATTCAGAAATTCAATAGATGGTCTCTAAAAAGCAACTCTAGCGTTGTTCGCTCTTGTAAAACAAAAGCCAGTTCAATTTAAGCGTTTGGGTGATTTTCACGCTTTTCGCTAGTATCTGTTTTCTATTTCATGCTGTTTAACGGCCCATTTCTCGATTTTTATTCTATTCATAAGGTCATAAGAATAGACGCTTCAATACATAGATGCATTTAAAAATGGCACGAAGAGTTCTACAGAATATGAAATACATATTGTATTCATATTTTTACGTATTTGACTGCACTGCACTAGCAAGAATCAGATTCATGCTAAAACCTACCAGCCTCTTAGTTTTTGTTCTTGTTAATCCTATATCCAGGTGTAAACTCTCGGAAGCAGAGACGAGAGAGAACGACCTTCACCAGGGCTCAACTCGACATCCTGGAGGCGCTCTTCCAGAAGACTCGCTATCCGGATATCTTCATGAGAGAGGAAGTCGCTCTGAAGATCAATCTTCCAGAATCCAGAGTCCAGGTTTGCGGATTGGCTATGGCACTTACTGCAGAAATTTAGTTTACTTTAGAAATTAAATTGAGAAAGAATTAAATTTGTTAGGCTTTGGGTGAATATGAAGATCGCTTTAAGGAAGGCAGTTATAGTAAGATTATTATGATTAATGTAAGCAATAGAGAAATGATATTAGGAAAAAAGCTAATGTTAACGTCAGTTTCCTCACTCGAAAGCGATGTCAGTGACGGGAGAGCCCAGGATTTGAACCCCTCACGTACTGATCCGCGGTCGAGTATCTTACCGATATCGCCACTGGCTCCAGCCGGAGCAATAATACTGATGACTGAGAGTTTAATAATATTTAAATGTAGAGATCAGAGATATGAATCTATTCGATTAATGCATAACCTGGAATGACAGCTGTAGTATAATAAGTAATAAGATATAAGTCTAATATAAATCTACTCCAGTAAGTATTCAATATTCGCCACTCATGGCAGATAAATAAAAATATCTATGCACTGAAAATATATCTATGTATATCACTGTACGGAGTCATCGCTCGGATAGAATAACATACATGTATTCTGCTTTTTGGTGATTTTTGTTAGCATTGTGCGAACGTTATTACCTCATTTACAGTACGCCTGCATTGCAAAGAGTACCACTGTTGGAGAAGGGTGATGGAAAGCTATACCACTGGCCGCTCATTGATGTTCGACAAATAGTGCTTTATGTAACGTGATACTTGGACAGCTGCTGATTTTCTCTGTCTTCCCTAACTTCATTCCTGTGTATTTTAACACCCTTCCCGTACCATCAATCATCTTCACGCTGTATCCTAGCACCCTACTCGTATCAGCAATTTCTCTTGTCATAATAACCACCACAGCCTATATCTACCAAGCTCTAGTCACTCAAGCGCTCTTAGCACGTGTAAAATCCTATGTCTTATGTCTGAATCAATTTTTAAAAAATTCATTTCATTTTTCTAGTAATTAAATCATGATTTCCAGTACATGTTGAGTTTTAGGTCATTTGTTGCGTTCGACTTTAATGCTAATAAACTAAAAATTGTTTTTTTTTCAAACGTTTGAATAGATTTTTTGTCTCTGTTGATAGACATTTCAGACCTTTCTTCTTCAGAAAGATATCCGAACAAAACTTTCTAAATGTTAGCTGAAATTTAGGACTTCAATTTCTGAAATTCTCACATTAATTACAGCACAATTTTTACGGAGATGATAAGATCGCAAATTTAAATTAATGAGTACAGTTAATTAAGTATAAGGTGGTCCAGAATAAATGAAAATGAAGGCTAATAACTTTTGCAATTTTTATCCGAACCTCATACTAAATACATTACATTAAAGACAATTCTCTTTTCTATTCACTTGCTAAATATCTAAGAGATACTACTACACATATTTGAGGCATTATCATTAGTCGCTGATATGTAATTTTCAATGATATTGCGTGAAAACTGAAGATGTGAAAATAAAGAATTTAACATTATGTGCATTATGCCTCAACTATTTCAGAAAGCGCATTGCAGTTTCTATCCATGTCCTAAATGAATTGGAAATTAATTGAACTAATGTTCAATGTGTCCACCATGTGCCCGAATAACTGCATTCACCCGCTGGGACCACTGACCAATTTACCGAGTAATCGAGTGCCTGACTGATCTATGGGTCCAGCGGAGAACATTGACTTGTTTCAAATGTTCAACGTCGTGTATCGATTCACGATAGACTAATTGCTGAAGACAATAGTAAACAATCGAATAGTAAATCGGGTTCAAATCAGGGGGGGGGGCTGTTAGGTGGCCAGTTCTACGGTTCAATAAACTATGACAGGTTTACTTTCATACAGGCGATCATATGACGTGAAAATTACATATCGGCGATTGATGGCACTTTCTCAAACATTTGTAGGAATATCTCGTAGATATTTATCAAGTAAAAAGTTAGAAAGGGGAATTGTATTTAATTTAATGTATCATATGAGACGTTTCGGATAAAAATTGTAAGTTATTAGCCTTCAAAATAGTTCATTTATTCTGAACCACCCTGTCTAAAGTCAGTTACGTCTAGATTACAATAGCACTTTATTAGCACGTTTGTCGATTTACTTGATCTGCGCCTCTCGCGTGTTCAGTTCACAACTCTAATTTGCTCGAATGATGTCGGGAGTTATGCAATATTTCCATTAGCGACATGAGATCTATATTTGAATGGCTCTAGTAATCGTTCAGTTATGAAATTTTTGCCAAATTAGTGCGGTTAACTTCCACCTTCAACACATTTCGCTCCAGAACTGATTTTGAATATAACTTAAATTTACTCTGAATGAATCCTTTTACATAGATGCATAAGTTAATAATGTTATGACATGTCCCTAACCTAATTCACGAAAATGAAAAAAAGGACGTTGCTGTCATTCCTGTTAACTTCTTAGAGTATTAAGTTGTACTAAAAATACAGATTCAATAAAATATAATTTTTTATATTTTAGAATGTATCATCCTGATTTTTGCAAAGATTTCAAGAGAAAGTTAGACATTATTGAACCAAATAGCGAGAAGAAAAGCTCTTCGACTGACTTGAGCTCATTGGACGACTCTGAAGCCAACATTCCCTGTAGACTTCGTAGAAGCTTCAACATAATTTGTAACATTTTTACCCTTTCTGTTTGTTATTATTTTGTAATCCTTTGAACGTTTCGTTATCATAGTAACATCAAATATTTTGGCTTTAAAGAGCTGATATAGTGGTGAGCGGTAACATCTAGACAATTCCTTGGTTCAGTCTTGTTCTGTTTGACTTATCAGCTGTTTATGGATTATGTTCAGGTGTGGTTTAAGAACCGAAGAGCTAAGTGCCGGCAGCAGCAGAAGGCAGCAGAGCAAGTCATAAAGAACTCGAGCAGCAGCAGCGGAGGCAGTAGCTCTCATCTCCAGCAGTGCAAGCGTCCTGCCTCCGTCAGTTCCACCGGGACTTTGACTCCAACGCCTGGAGCGAAGGGGAAGTGCGGCAAGATATCACCGGCTGAGACAAGTGACGAGAGCGGAAGCTCGATAACCCTGAGCGGGGGTGGTAGGGCTGGAATCGGCTCTTCGTCATCAAGAGGGGTACCAGGGATATCAGACAGTTTGAGTTACATCAAGAGTCCAACCTTATCATCCCTCTCTGGCCGATCCTCATACGAGACCTCCCCATCCATGTGGAGTCCTGCGTCCATGCATCCGTCGATGAATGATATCATGACAGGTAGCGCCTCCCACTACCCATCACAACGAGTTAACCACGCCTACCCTACACACAACGTCGCCAACATGGCGCCCAATCAATCCCCCACTATGAACAGCGGCTATTTGGGACAAGGACAGGGAGGCTATTCTTCATCTAGCTACTATGGTAACGGGATGGTTGATTACATGTCTCCTATCCAGCAGTTGACGGGAGGAAGCAGGACGCCGGTCAATTCGGCAAACTCTCCGTACGGTAGCTCGGTGCTCGGTGGTATGAACATGACCTCTGGACCCGTTGGACCCATGTCCAATCACATGACTGGTCACATGATGTCTTATTCGAGCATCGACGGCGCACCGTACATTAGTGGCAGAGGTTCAACGCCCATAGCGGCAGCGGACTATATCGACAGCAAGGAGTGGACAAAGTTTCAGCTTCTCTGAAGGACGCTCGACGTCGCTTCTAGATGACAATTCTCATATTTTCGCAGCTTCATCAGAACTCAAATAGAAATAAGAATTTAATTAAAAATTCGAATTTGAAAATATGCATATATATTATGAAGATAATACAATTTTTGTTAGATGATAAAAGGCAAGTTACATGACAAAAGAGTTGCCATTCATCCTGTATTATAACAAATATTGTTAAGGGACTTATAATATCCTTATTTGGTTTAGAGAATAGATATCTCTGATTCTGAGTTTCTTTTGGTAAATGTTACAACGAATGTGAGCCTCGTGTACATTTCTAAATGACGACGTTTCCTTGTTGAACTAAGGGAGAGAAAGTTACTTTCAGACCGGAATTTCTTCACAAAATCTGCTCACTTTAATAGATTGTCTACCTGAAAGGTATCTAATCCTATAGGCCTATCAATAGAGAAATAAAAAATTTAATCTTTAGAAACTGGTTGACCGTTGGATATATAGTCGATTAGATGTCATATTAGAAGAGAATGGCACTCAACAGGTATTTTGTTGTGTGCTGTTATTAGAAGTAAATTGATTTGCTGATATCCTCTCGAGTTGCTATTGGAATCGAAACTCTAAATTTTCAAAGCCACAATGCAAGCATTATAACAAGGAGAGTCCTGACAATATCAGCGTGACTATAATTAACCAATTAAGTTAACTGACGATGTTATGATCTAAAACTGATGATACTACTAAATGGTGATGATATTAAATAATGATAATACTCAATGATGATGATAATAAAACTAAATGTTGATGAAAGTGATGATAATACATATGATGATACGTACTTATTATGATACCAAATAATGATGATACTTCTGATAACACGGATCATGACGCTGATAAAGATAATAAGTGATGATACTACTAATCTATTATGATGATCCTCTATGATCATGTTAATTGATAATGAAATCTTAATTAATTTATTACTACTTGCTTTCAGCAATGGAACCTCAGATTTGATTAATTAGATGATAGATGATCTATCTATTTGCTTCTGAATTGATTGAACTTTGAATTCTTAGCTGCTACTGTATTTAGTTGAAAAATGATTGACTAATGATTATTAATTAACTAGTAATTAATTGATATATAATTACGCGTTTAATTAGTTTGTTGTGATGATTATTTTATATTACTCTCGTAAAATTGAATTATTTTCTATTAATTTTAAGTAATTGCTGACCTTATGGTGTTTTTACCATTCCAATTTTAAACATTCCTTTAAAATTCATAGCCTAAATCAATAAGTACTTCATTACTATAACGGTCCGTAAAGTTTTATTTGAATTTGTGAGAAATTTAAATATACATTGAAAACTGTCTGCTTGTTTTGCGTACTAGTCAACGACCTGATTGCATGTAGGTATGAAACAGGGTAATGATATATAATTATAGAGACTTTTCAAAGTTTTGTTTATATAATCTACACTTCTTGCAATTCATTATGATAACTGATTTTGTCATGCATTATCGCTGTAGTCTCTGTTTGATTGTATTCAATGCATTAGTATTAATTTCAATAAATAGTAGAAAATGGTGTCAGCCTTTCAATGCAAGTATTACATTGTCATAAGCAATACATTATAGTTTATATCAAGTAGTATGTAAAAGAAAATTGCTAAATTATATAGTAACTATAGTCTTGCTAATAGCTAAAATGTGTACAAGTAAGGCATGAAAGTTAGGTTTTCGTCATCTGATCAGTAGCTGCCGGATTCAAATCGTTTACTCGCCCATCACTAATATGCTTTTGAGACATGAAATTGACAAATACTAGGATTTTGTCACTGGCCTACATGCATAAAGCTTAGAATATGTAATGTGCTACTAAGATTTTAAAGCCAGTCTGAATTATATAACCATAGCATTGTATTTATTTACATTTATCACCATATACCATAACAAGATCATTTAGGCACATAATCAATGCAGAAAATAAAAGAAGCATTCACAACGATGTAAAGATGTAGTGAAACTGAAAACTCAGGCTATGCACATAGCACTTATGTATTCCGTTATTAAACCTATATAAAACATTGCTTTCAAATGTTAAAAGCTAGATTTATTGATAAATTTGGTAAAAAATACAATTTAGTAAACAGGTAAAAACGAATATGGTTTCAATTTGGGATGAATTGAGGTTAAAACAAATATTTACGCCAAGGACCAGGTAAAAGTTTAAATATCACAATCAGTCATTCACAACATCATCAGTCATTCGTAACATCATCACTTACTTATAACGTCATCACTTATTCATAACGTCATCACTCATTCATGACATCATCACTTATTCATAACATTATCATTTATTCATAACATCGTCAGTCATTCATAACGTCATCAGTCATTCATAACGTCATCAGTCATTCATAGCATCAAAGCAGTTTTCATTTTAGAATTGTCACAGTGTATGAATAATCTCATGCAGTTAAAACTGTATCTGAGAATTTAGAACTCTCTTAGTGCACTGCCTACTGGCAGGTCCATGGTACATAACGCCTCCACTCTTCTCTGTCTTCCGCCTTCCTCTTCATTTCCACATAAGAGTGGGTCTTTAAATCATCTAACATACCTAATCTCGGCCTGCCCCTGCCTCTTTTTCCTTCCATTCTACCTTCTATGACCTCTTTTAATAGACCTCCCCCCTTAGAATGTGTCCTATCCATCTCTTCTTCCTATTTCTTAATACATTTATCAACTGTCTATCTGTGCCAACTCTCTCCAGGACTTCCTCATTTGTAACCTTTTGAGTCCAGCTAATCCTCTCCATTCTTCTTCAAATCCACATTTCCAATGCCTCCAGTTTCCTAATATCTCCTTCCTTAAGGTCCATGTTTCACATCCATACAATAGCGTGGTCCAAACCAAAGTTTTCACTATCTTTATCATTGTGTCTTTCTTTAGACTCTTGGTTAATAGTTCCTTTCTACTACCAAGGTCCGCTTTTGCAATCCTACTGCATATTTCCGTCTTACATTTCCCGTCATCGGTTATAGTATGACCCAAATATTTGAAACTCCTTACCTGTTCCAATTTCGTACCATTTATTGTGATATTAACTTCACCTTTATTATTGGACACTTTCATAACCTTGGTCTTTTTTATATTAAGCTTCATGCTATATCTTAGGGCCGTATCTTTCAGCCTATCCATTATCTTCTGCAATCCAATCTCGCTTCCCGCTACCATTCCTTGGTCATCTGCAAATCGTACATCTTGTAACAAATTCCCTCCTACTTTTATTCTTTCTTCCAAGTCTTCCATGGCTTCCTCCATCATTGCCTCAGCGTAAATGTTAAACAGCAGTTTAATATTTGCCTCAGCGTAAATGTTAATTCAGAACTATTAAATTTAAATGGTAGCACTGTGCAAATTAGTAAAATTTATTTAATGTCTTGCCTGCCTACCTATCGGGCAAGCGCAGGATTTTGTATTACCGAGCAGTAGAGAATTCAACAAGGTGACAAGTAACAACTTTTTCGAGCCTTTAACAGTAGTATCAGCGCTCTGCTGCACTTTTAATCGCATGATGGCAGCACTTTTAAAACAGTAACAAAACAGGAGAAAAGTTGTAATCACGCGATGGCAGCACTTATTGAAACAGAAACAAGACAAAAGTTTTGCTAATACTAATTCTAATACTAATACTAATACTAATACTAATACTAATACTGATACTGATGCTGATGCTGATGCTGATGCTGATGCTGATACTGATACTGATACTGATACTGATACTGATACTAATACTAATACTAATACTAATACTAATACTAATACTAATACTAATACTAATACTAATACTAATACTAATACTAATACTAATACTAATACTAATACTAATACTAATACTAATACTAATACTAACTAATACTAATACTAATACTAATACTAATACTAATACTAATACTAATACTAATACTAATACTAATACTAATACTAATACTAAGACTAATACTAATACTAATACTAATACTAATACTAATACTAATACTAATACTAATACTAATACTAATACTAATACTAATACTAATACTAATACTAATACTAATACTAATACTAATACTAATACTAACACTAGCACTAACACTAGCACTAACACTAACACTAACACTAACACTAACACTAACACTAACACTAACACTAACACTAACACTAACACCAATACCCATACCAATACAAATACCAATACAAATACCAATACAAATACCAATACAAATACCAATACAAATACCAATACTAATACTAATGCTAATACTAATATTAATCTAATTAAGACTATAAATAGCCTGAAATCGATCTTCGAAAATATTTAAAATAATAGTTGTGTGAAACGCTTCAATTACTATTTTGAAGGTCCAGTGCAGATATTATCTCTGAAGGAATTTTAATTGTTCATGAGATGGAGCAACTGCAATCTTGAAATCATCGTTGTCTCCTGTTAACTTAATAAATCGCACTGTTCATTGATTGATTGCTAAGGATTAAATATAAAGTTTTCCATTTTCTAAATTGATCCATTAATTTGCTTTGAGCTTCTTTTATCATTATCATTGTAGAATTTAACTTTATTTAACTCAGTTAATTCGATTTACTATGCAAATTAACTATTTTTGAACCTGTTTTCTTTCGAAATATGTATTTACTGGATTGCTTTAAGGCAGACTGTAGCAAGAAATGACTTTCAAACATTTTATGGATATCTACAGAGCAAAATTGTTACAAATAATAGTTAAATATGCCAAGTCAATAGGCCTATGCGTTGCTCAAAAGTATAGCAAGTCATATACTGTGACATAAAAATAAAAATAAAAAACGATAATGTGCTTCCTTGCAGTTCTAGGTAACTTCTTTTCAGTTTTTTTCGTACACGTTCTTGCATTTTTTGCGGGCATTCACGCACATAGTACTGGCAATCGAAGTGGTAGCACCCATAACGGATATCCAAGGGACCACTGGTTCGAATTCCTAGCCGAACCGTTTATGGTCGCACATTTCTGGTACGAAAGCACAAACATATCTTATCACGGGCTTTGCTTTAGACGAGAAATAAAGTTAACTTGAAGTTGCTAAAACAAATTCAAAGTTCAATGAATAGCTCACTTTCCTTTAGATAAATATCACGATATAAGCAAACAATCATTTATAGTGTGTTACCTAAATTTAAGTTACCGACTGTGTGAAATAATTTCAATCTACTGACCAACCTTCGTCAGTTTACGCAAAAACTCTGAGCACAACATTTGGCCTAAAAGCTCTCTTATAATAAGCGTAAGCAAAATAACAACGTTTATCTGATAACTAATCTATTCCATTGCATTCAGTCGCGTGGCAGTCTAGAATTTCGTGTGCCTTGCCACCATTAGAGTTACTATTAAGTGATAATTTGCATGTCGGTAACACTTTTAATGTTGGAATATGTGCTAATCACGTGACTATAAACTATCAACGTTTTAATCAATTCCTTCTTTTATAGGTCCGTCCGCAATATCACTGCTCTTGTTTCAAGTTATACATGTATATTGTACAGATATTTGAAAATAATGTGTAATGTCTACATCGTGTAAAGGACTGGCAAGATTAGCATAGATGTATCGGCAACTTTGGAGTTCACATGACAACCATTGCACGGTTCAAATAAAATTATATCGTAAATTGCATTTGGAAGTCTTGCTAACAATCAATACCCTACGATGGAACAAGAACCATCACAGGCTAAAACTATTTTAGTATGTCTCAAAAGTGTAGTGGTTAGAGACGTCAGGTAAAGTCATGCAATTTTAAATGACCGATCTTGGGGTTAATAGTACTCTCTTGGGTTTGATTCTCGCCGGCTCTGATCTGAGAATAAAATCTCGGACTGATTATTTGAAAAATGGAATTAATTGCCCAACGGTTTCAACTTGTTTTGTTGTAAAAGTGATAGTGTCAATAGAATTGATCAGTTCATTATAATGCGTGTCGTTGCATTATTAACAATATTATTTAATACATCGCTACTACTTAAGTAAGCTAACAAATATGTTACATGCTTCGAGACTAATACATTTAATGTTATACTTTTCGCAAACAACCTACACCATAATTCAATCATATATAATTGACAATATGAAGTCGATAAAAAGTACACTCTCTTTTAAAGAAGTTAGATACATAAATATATTTTATTACTATTTTTTTCTTTCACTAACTAAATGAGAACCAAAAGTTTAATTTTACATAGTTTCGCAATCGTAACAAAATTTTATGAAAATCATATTTAGAGACGTGGAAATAAGAGTACAAAATATGAAAAAGATCTTAAATAGAGTTAGCAATACTGACCTGACATTTTTCTTGTGTATATTTAAGAAGAATGCAGAAGATTATCGAGAGAGCATTGTAGCAAAGTGCTGCTATTAAAGATTAGATTTTAGTAATAGGATATTGTTTAAACAAAAAACATTCATATACATATAGATAAAAAAGAGGCAAAAAGCATAACCCCAAGAAAGAATGGTATATTACAATGTAAACATGAAAAGGAAAGCGGAAGACAGAGAACAGTGGAGGCATCATATACCATGGACCTGCCATTAGGCAGAGCACTAAGAGAGATGCATATAGAGGACGCTGATAGTCAAAGGTTAGGTTAAATATATATTATACAGTATATACTATATAGCCTACACTATATAATTTTGTAGTATTTAAACATAATGAATTCGTTAACAAGTAGTACCAAATATTGCAGTTTTTTCTTCTTCTTTCATATCGATTATTTATGCATCACAGCACAGAAGATACAAGCAATAGGAACGTGCATGTAGTTAGATAAACAAGCAATAGTACGAAAGAGGCTACCATAAAAGAGCCAGAGCTCTGTGTGGTAATACCTGAATTAGAGATAGGAATTTTATGAATTTCCAAGGTTCGGATCGGTTCGTTGAAAATGAAATTTCGGTTTGGGTTCGGTTAGCAGTTGACAATTTGAGAGTTCGGTTCGGTTCGTTGAAAATGAAAGGTCGGTTCGATTCGGGTTCGGTTCTAACAAGGGTTCGGGTTAGGTTCGGGTTCGGCTTGCTTTCCAACTCGCAAGAGTTCGATTTAAGTTCGAAAAGATTTGGTTTGGATAATGTTGCAATTGTTTAACTTTACTTATATTAGTCATGGTTATGACCAGCATGTTTAAAATGGTTTAAGGTAAATATGCTTAAAAATTCATGAAGTCAAAATAGCTGCCACATTTTTTCACCTGGGTAAAAATATGACAATGAATAAAGGAGAGAAGTGGTATTTATTCCTGTACATTTCTTAAAATATTGTTAGTTGACCAACAAATGTTCGTAATATAGATAATTAGCTTTATTATTGTATCTGAAATATTTTCCTTCATTATAACGTGCAAATAGAATGCTTCATCAATTTTTACATATTTATTGTCACTATAGGCCTATATATTAAATACGTTTATAATTAAGTGGAAATGTCTTTGCAAAAATTTGATGCAATATTTCAGAGACAAAGTACAATTTAGTAACATATAAATGTCAAATAAAGATGATTTGGTAAACACGTGTACTTCCATAGAAAAATGATCATAATATACACCGTTTGCTATCAACTGACCAATAATAAGCTTCATAATTTACCTTAGGGTTTCAAATTTGAAACTCTCAGATCAATTCTGAAGTTACGAAAATAGTTATGAAATTATTGCATCGCTATGGTGCAAAATTATTTACTCCATATAGCCATAACACATATATAGAATGTCATATATAATTATTTGTAAATCTGGCTGGAAAAATATTAAGGTAGCACACTAAAATTAGAAAAAAAATCAAAATCTGAATTTAACAAGAACAAATACGCCTAGATTGAGTCAAGCATTTTCAGATTTTTATGGGATACTCTCATCACTTTTGTCTCTTTGGTGTTAGTCTTCATTCCATACTTCAATGCCATATCATTCTGACTATCCATTATCTTCTGTAGGCCCGCCTCGCTTCCCGCTACCATTCCTTTGTACCGTACCATTATAAAATTTGTGTCGGAACCAGCCTTACTTGAATATATGCTGTTAGATACTGTAAGATATGTAAACGCAAAAACTAATATACAGTATATTTGTATTGTTCTAACTATCTTTATTTAATGTCAGGCTGGTGAAGAAGAAAGGAACTCCAAGAGGTTCGTTCAGTTCGGTTTGGACGAAGTCTGTGTTCGGGTTCGGTTCGAGTTCGGCCAGAGTCAGGGTTCGGGATCGGTTCGGTTCAGCCAGAGTCTGGGTTCGGTTCGGGTTCGGTCAAAATTTTAGATTTTAGGGTTCGGTTCGGGTTCGGTTCGATTCCTATCTCTAACCTGAATACCATATTTAGCAGCTAACGCAGAGTCTACTTGAGTCTGAAATAATAAATATTTCTATTACATTAACAAATACAGTCTGACCGTTGGTAGCCATAAAATTGAAAAGTTGTACTATTTACGCTGCAAATGAGATTTTTGCGATTCGAGATTTAGTGTGAATTATATCTTAAACTACACATAACTACCAGATTATGTTGCCGATCTAGGCAAAAATTGAAAACATTAAGACTCTTGAATTGTTTATTGAATTCTTTTAAATTCTCCTGCAGATTCTGGAATACCCATAACAAATAAAAAGGGGCCTATCCTATGTGGCGCTATTACTCCTTCGCACAGAGTCGACCCATGCTTACTGGAGTAAGCCGTTTTTACTTCGGACACGAAAAGATACCGTAAAGATGCCCCTTACATACTACATATAATTAGAGGATTGGTATTGAAATAGCAACCTTGGCATGACGTGACAGACGTTCACGTGACAAATATTAATTTATCTCATCCATCGATTGCGAGACTTGATTACTTCAGACTTCAGTTCTCTCCAGAGCTCAGCCAGAAATATTTAAGATGATCAAGAAGAGTTTGGAACTGTTTTCCAAAAATGAAAACAGGTTCTTAATCAAACTATGAATTAGTAAACTGTGTAGTGTGGGGGACAATAAATTTCGACTATAAATTACATTAAATTACACAACATTAAATTCGACATTAAATTACGCCAATAAATTAAAAAAGAAATTCCAGTTGCTAAATCTTACTTTATTGGAAATTTTAAATCCGTCAAATTTTATAACATGTCAATTATTTTAGAATGTTATAGATTTCGTTTCCTTTTAATCTTCCAATATAAATTTGTAAAGAATTTTTAAATTTTCTATTTGGATAATGCGAGGGTTTACTTTTAAAGTCTTATTCCTTAAATTTTGTAGCTTTAAAAATAAGTATCTTTTAAAAATTAAAAAACGACTCAATTATTGATCAAAATGAGAGTTACCTCAAAAGGTAGTAGAATCCAAATTCAAAACATTAACTAATTTGCCGTATGAGTCATGCAATTTAAAAGGCAAATTTTCTAGTATTTTGTATCTTATTTTTAAGGCCACTGATTGTTAAACGTTTTGCCTAATATTAAACAAAATTAAATGTGTAGTATATGAGCGAGAGCTTGATAAAAGTGATAGAAAACTTTAATTAATATGCCTATAAATATTTCATGTTAGTGCAAACACCAAATAAATTCATTAAGCTGGTTAGCAGCATAGGATCGATTTGATCCTCAATTTAGACTTAACGCAGTTTCTCTCAGTTGCCTGTATTGAAAATTTGAATAAGCGAATTCTCACGACAGATTCTAACACTTTATCGTGAATGTGTGCTTATAAGCGATATTATACAGAACGGGAAATGAGATGGTCGCGTGCATTTCATTTAATTATCAGCAAACAATTGATCCCTAGCATCGCCTAGTTGGTTTTTAAAAGCAATTTTATAGAACGCTATTAAGCTAAGTTTAACGTTAGTATCTATACCATATGTGTACTGATACAGGGATTTAAAAAGATAAGGCTTATAGAAGCTATGCAACAATATAAAGCAATAGGAACACTAACTTATCCAAGATACCTTCGATCACCAGCAGAAAATCCGACAAATTACTGCGCTTGTAGTGAATTGCCTATTCACATTAATAGAGGATGGTAAGGAAAATCAGAACTGAAGCCATACATACATTTTCAGTAACTTCGTAAGTTTGAGGCCATCCGAAAGTTTGATAAAAGTATAGTCCAGGTAAAGAGTTACAAGTTTATTTGGATAAAGTGATCATTGAAGATCGTACATGGACCAAAGTACTAAGATATGCCTATGCCTAAGACCTGCTGTTTGAAGAATAACAGAAAATGAAACATTTCATAAAGCTTTTTGAAACACTTTATTGGAATTTTTGCTACGAATAAATGTTTACTAAATACATATATTTGTCAACAGATTTTATATAGTATATATGCAATAGTAAAATCTTACAGTAATTTACTGCCAAAAGTTACAGCAATTCGATATATCTTTTATTAATGCTACGCAAGAATAGTTAATATTTGTGCTTTTATTTACGACAATATGTTGTTGTTAATTCTGTAAAGTTAGTAAAGTTACATACTAAAGCTGGAACATAACGCAGTTGAAATGCAAGTTTTCTTCTCTGAACCTGGGGCCTGACGCGATGAAGACAGCTTGAATCATTGTGTATTGTACATTATAGACAATCACACGCTAAAGAGACATTAGACTTGACATACTTACTATCACTTATCACGCAATTTCACCTGTCTCCACTACTTCATAAAGACACACCAATCAGTAACAGTCTATCTTCGCTAGTTCATCATCCTCTACAATAAATAATCACTCCTTTACTTCTTTCTGTCTGTGCGTTGTCCAATCGAACTGTTTCGGTTACAATTGAGTTGAGCAAGATTTGTACTGGCAACTTTAGGGATGAAAAATTTAATAATAATAACAATAATAAGGGTTAAACGTCCGTTTTCTCATACGAGAATGATGTGAGAGACGTCTCCACACTTACCATTACAAATCAATTCACCAAACAGACCTACAAAAGGCATATTCTGATGAGAAATAGGGTCCTAAACAATGCAAGAGTCCATAATTTTAAAGATCTATAAGCATCAAGGCGTTATTCCACTAGGCTGAAGCGGTGGTGTGTTGGCAAGTTGTTCGACATAGAATTAGTAGGCTCAGGGTTTAAATTCAGTTATTTTCCCCTCACTGACATGCTATTCGAGCAGTAAATTAACGTTCAACCGTGCCATTTTAGACCTCAAATTCGCTTGATGGGCTTAAACAACGTGCGTAACCTGCAGATTAACAAGTAAGCTTTTGATTTGCTTGTAAATCCGCAGTTTTAATCGTTAAGATTTGCATGTTGAAGAAGCATTTCTATTAACTGAAATAAACTTGTAACAAGTCAGAAGATGACACTACTACGCAGTATTGCACGAAATCGTCAAGCTTGGTTGGAAAAAATATTCTGGTCAATTGACATACAATGTGATTTTAATATCGTCTATATTATTGTTGTAGTCTAAGTTTTTAGCTCTAGATACTTACTGTACATGTAGTAGTCTTCCAGATTTTAATATCCTCCTTTCATAATATATACATATAGTCTATACCCTCATTATGGTTAAGCTGTAGCAATTATGGTGATATTGTAGCATATACAATTATACATGTACATACTATATATATATATATATATATATATATATATATCTATAGATATATATTATATATATATATATATATATATGTATATGTATATATATATAGATACATATATATATATATATATATATATATATATATATATATATATATATATCCATACCTTAACCCCGTGTTGTGCTCTTAACACCTCACCATGAAATATTTCCCCCAGGATTAAATGATAATTAATCCACCTAACTGAGGAAGGCAACGGGAAACCACATCAGGAGCCATATTTTTCTCAAGCTATAGGCTACATAAGGTATGGATAAGGCATAGACTATGTGAAGGGATTAACTTGTTGATCTGGTGAGTGCTCCTGTGGAGCGACAAGGCAGACTTTGAGTATAAATATGTACCTTGAACCTGCCACTTGGCAGTGCACTAAAGAAAAGAAGATATTTGTTTAGGTATATGTATATGTTTAATGTGTATATATGCAGTTTAAATATTACGGTATTTCTACTATAAAATTATAATCTCAACCTGCTGCTTGGTATGAGATTTCGATTACGAAGTGAACGGGCAGCCTCGTGTATAGCAGACAAATATTCTATCTTAACTACAAGTAAATATGGTGCTAAGGAGTTTTGCAGCGGATTTGGTGGCGAAGTTTCACAGCCGATGATTGCAAGTGATTAATGGAAGAGATGAGTGAACAGAGAGCTCCCGGACAACCGAGCCTCTGTGCGGCATCACATCAGCGACCCCTGGGGTCAGGCAGCGGACGGGGCGGGGGTGTAGGGCATTGCTACTGCTGACGTCATACTATATATCTTTTTATGGTTAAGCTGTAAAAATTAGGTTGATATAGCGGTATTTTAAAATTAATCCTAGCTTAGGCTGATGCTTAACAGACTACAGTTTTGTTCGTCTGGTTATATATGATACTCTACCATTCTCTCTCCACATTTATCTAATTTCTTTGTTAACTTGAAGCCACTTGTGTACGTTTCGTCATTTTCTGCTAGGTGCTTCATTATTCAATATCGTTGATTTTGGTAACGTATAATTTATGCTGATGTCTATTTACTAAGAATTATAACTCACTCCTGATTGTCATTGCTAACTGAACTGAGATTTAAACCTAAGCCTAGAGCTGTGAATGGGATTTATCATTTACACTCGCCACCAATGAGTAAATACCTATGCTTCAACAGCTTAGCTTGCTAATAATTATTGCTTGGTGTGACTTGAGCGTTAAGGTATTGGAGTAAAATAAGGAGGTCAGCATCGGAGATTGATATTGGCAATCATAGAGGGAGGAAAATTAATATCACATTCTCATCATCGCCATCACAATCATTATCATCATCATCATCGTCATCGTTATCATCGTCATCGTCGTCATCATCTTCCATTGAATCTCAGTTTAATCAGGGTCTGAAACAATATTTTCCATTCGGTTTACACAATTTTGTAACAATTTCTAGAACCTATAGGATATCAACAATCGAATGCCCTCTCTGACGTTAGTTTGGATGTTAGCTCCTTGTAGCCTTTTACGACACGTACAGTCCACTGTTGGTCTACATGTAGTCTTCAGTAACCCAGACACAACACTGATTTATTAAAATTAATATCAGAATATATTAAAAAACGTAAAAGGAGAAAAAACTGCAAATATTTACATCACCTCAAAACAAATGCTATGAGATTTGACATCATCGCAAAAGAAGACCCACCACAGATTATAATGTCATCGGTATTAAAAAAATCCTCTGACTAAAGTCTCAAAAGAGACACGATGGAAAACCTCTGTTAGGTTTTGTGCTCCAACATGCTCAAACGAGTGTGAAGCACGGACGTTAAAGAGTGCTTATACTAGAAACTTGAAGAGTTGAAATATAATGTAACATCATCATCATCATCATAATCCTCCCTTGAATCCCAGTTTAACCTGGGTCGGGATACAAGTTGACTGCCTCAAATTCTCTTTGTCCTAAACCACACCACCAGCCAATCCCCTATTTGAGAGTTATCCATTCGTTAAAATTTTTGTAGCAAATTCTGGAGCCTAGGCGCTCACCAACGGAATGCCCTTTCTGACGTTGGCATGGATCTTAGTGCTTTAGTCGCCTTCTACGACACGTGCAGTCACCGGTTTGTCAATTCTTCAAATAACCCGGACACAACACGAAGATGTAATGTAACATTGAACGAAAATTAAAAAATAATTGAACTTGCAAATATTTAAGCTTCAAAAGTTCTGGGGAAGGTTTTTCAGAATAACCATTGATAATTGTGCTGATAATTATAATATGGAGCCCAAAAAGATGTGACACAGGAGGAAGATGAATTAGTCTCAGAGTTAAGCACAGGGAGGGATGACAGAAATATCAATAAGTGAAAAGCGATTTACGACTGTCAAATGATTTCACAAAGCAATTATACTGGAAACATGCTTTGTTTTCTTAACAATATTACTAGTCATCTGTGATATTATGAGTGTACATGTATGTAACGAGAAACGTAGTCTATGCATTGAAAAAAGGAATTTAAAATCAATAGCAAGTAATACAGAGTGCGGTTAATATTAATTTAACATTATTAGACAATCTTTCGTGTCACAGGATAAAATAACTACTTTGAGTTTGTAAGTGCGTCATTAATTTCGCGAATAACTGGCTACTTGATTGATTAGTTGACTGATTAATTATATTAATTGTTAGCAAATAATACTAAAGTTTCAAGTGAATGTATTGCTTACGTTGTTGAGCTACAATCGCATCCTTCAATCCCATATTTGACAGTTCATCGTGTTTGATAATATATTAGTAGGTTTATGTCGTATAACAGATGAAATCCACTAGAGTGTTAATTATGAAAATCTACTGTATAGCCTTGGCAGTTCTTTGATATACAAATGTTATTTATCATAAACATATTGTTTATATTTTCTATCAACATTTCATATAAAACAATTAATTTTAACAATTTATATGCTTGAGCATTGTAACTCTGTTACCCGAGATAGTCTTTAAAAATTTTATAGACAAATAGTTTGACGAGGAAAGGAATAATAATAAGGATGGCAGGAGATATTTGTCAGAGATTAAATATAGTTGCTAGGACACCGGGTCTTCTGCTCGATTCTTCACTACGACGCCGCCAGAATAAAGGCGACAGAAACCAGGGGCAACCCACCCGACCGTGAGGCATTTCCTCGGCAGTGCTTGCACTTTTGAATCAGCCCCACCCCCACCAGCACTCCCCGTGGCTTTTATCGCTTCGGCGATGAGCTGTTGTCCGGGAAACATTTCAAATAACTTCTGTCGCAGTGGACAAATAAATAGCGGCGTTTAAACATTGATACATAGAGATAGATATAAAAATTCTCAATCTAGATTTTCTGCCAAATGATGGGCCCATCGCTTACTATTTCTACTCACAATCTCTTTTCATGGTCAATAACAAATATATTATATGGACCTAGACGGTTATCTTATCATATAAACCTATATGTAAACTTACAAGTATGTAGGCTATTTACGAAATCGTAATATATTTAGCATTTACTACAAATTTACTATAAGCATTTCTAACAAATTGGGTTACAGTTTTTCTCATTACTTTCTTAGATAACTAACTCTTTGCGTCCATACTGTACGAGTTTGCTCTCTTCGTTAGTGGGCATAGAATACTATTATTAATATCTAATTTACTGAACTCAGAATGGTACAATAACTCTGGCATTAGACCGTATCTAAGTGCTGATATATTGTCATAATATAAGTGCAGTGCTGATAGAATATCATAATCTAAGTGCTGATATAGAGTCATAATAACTACTGATATAGTGTCATAATCTAAGTGTTGATATAGTTTTATAACCTAAGCCTGATATTATGAGTCATAATCTAAGTGACGATACTATAGTGTCATAATCTAATTGCTAATATGTAATACAGTGCATAAAATGTTGTATATACAGAATAAAATTGTTATAATTGTTAAATGTTTTCACTTCATCAAGTAGTCATAATATTATATATTCACTCAAACCTTCTCTCCATTCCACTACTCCACTATACTTAAAATACTATAGAGAGAATTTCATATACACTTATTCCGGGACACCGAAGTTGTTACTGAAGGTGCGTAAGACACCTTTGTAATTAACTCTAGCAAAATAGCTCTGTACATGTACATTATACATTAAGATCAATCCAATAATTGGCTCTATGTCATTATCATTAGTTGAATAGGTTGATGTTTTGAGTTCTTTGGGCTATACTTTATCTTATATGATGTTGCATGCAAGGTGTCGCGTGACGGTGCGAATAGTATTCCTTCTCAATATCGCACAAGTCTCTCCTGAATTTCTACATTAATTGATTTATTTTATCACATTCCATCCAGCAACATGAATGCTATTAGCAAATCTAAATGTCCATATGTCAAAACTAAATGCTTATTTGATGGCGTCTTTGAGCATTCATTTAAAATATAATTATTTTATTATGTGATAACCTTCGAAATTTTGGATTAAGATGTGCCTCACGTTTTCATTGTCATTGTTGTCACTTTGTCATCGTCATTTGAGAATAAATGTTTGTTTATATTTTCTACTATTGCGAATTATTTTTATCTATTAAGCTGTGATAGTCGCCGATGATGAAACACTCCAATGAACGATAACGCTCTTTATAGCACTCTAGGATTGCTACATAAATTTCGGGAGCAATTTTTGATTCTGTATTTTTGTATAAAATGCACTCCAAAAAAGTTTATGAGAAAATGCTTGAAACGACTTACACAGAAAATGCAAATCATATGAGATGGAACTACGTTTTTGTTTTGTCCAACTTAAAATGTGTTTTAAACATAAAATCTCAATATCGATACTAATACGTAATATTAATACTAATATTAAGGATAAAAGCTACAGGAGAAATGCTCAAATCAACTGAATATCCAGCTAGGATGCCCGTATTATCGTTAGGGCTAAGATTAAAAGTTGAAAAGTGTAAGTGACCCAATATTAATCGTAATTAAAAATAAAATTATTAAACATAATGAGTCTTTTCATATATATGGTAAAGTTTTGCAATAAATTATCAATTGCGATATTATAAGACTCCAGCCTGGATCAATATCTTAATGACGCTCAAGGTACCGGACATTGAACGCAGTCACGTGCTAATGGTAATTAGTATTTAATCATTTTTGGCAGCATCCATTGACACCTAACAACTTTGATGACCTTATAGCACGACAATTGATAAAGCTGAATACGATTCGTCAATTAAGTGGCGCCGCAACGGAGTGGACCGTATCAGAGGAAGTGGAAATAATTTCTGCAGCGGAAAGGGTGGCGCAGTGTGTGGGACTCGCGTGTTAGAGAGCGACTTGTATTATATTGATTGATGGTAGAACTAATGGGCTGTTGCGTGCCTCACCCTCTCAACTTCTTTCTCTCTCTAATCATATCCATCTAATACAAGCGTGACACGCATTCTACGCAGCACCTGCGCCAGCAGCTCTTAGCCCTCCTGCCTCAACAGCTCTTAGCCCTCCTGTCTCATCAACTCTTAGCCCTCCTGTCTCATCAACTCTTAGCCCTCTTGTCTCATCAACTCTTAGCCCTCCTGTCTCATCAGCTCTAAGCCCTCATTAGCTCTTAGCCCTTTCTACCACGTTAGGTCATAGTATCTCCTACTGTACTATAACTTCTACTTGTATGACCTAAGTGTCACGAGATTTAAGCAAATAGTTCCTACTAAACCTTATTGAGCCAATCGTTTACAGTGCGTGTCATAAGCGGTGGCTAAGGAATATCTAATAAAGGCAGTTAGGATACAATTTTGAAGCCATATATTTTCTAGGCAGATTTATAAATAATATTTATTGAAGACAGACTTTTAATGATACCAACAGATCTACTGGATGGCAGAAAGTGTTTTAGAGAGAGTGAGTGGAGTCAAGTTTTGAAACTATATGCCGAACATGCATACCTAGGACCTGAAGTCAGATAGCCTACTAAATGAGCGATATAACGAGAGCAGGTAAACTCAGATCAGTTGAAGGCAATAACTCGCTCATGTAACCGGTGGTGACGCAATTCCTATCTCGATTACTACACGAGTCAGTTAATGGGCAGATAATTAAGGTCACCGTCATTGAAATGAGGTTCTAAATTTATTGGCCTAATATAACATTTCATTACTGTGCAATGTAAAACAATTGATTAATTACATTACTAAATTAATCACTTTAGTTAAGTTACTAATTCTAAAAATTACTTAATTTTTAGTAATTTATGAAGCATTAAACTACAGTGAGCTGTAGAGTGAAACGAAGTCTTGTCACTGATAAAACCGCAGAAAACCAAGTTTAACGTCAGTCTCTGATCTACTGCATGCAAATGATGTTGAGATCACTGAAGTTTAATTCTGCACCAGCTGAGCCGGTGTCGAACAACTTGCCAATATTTCACTTGCTCAGTAGGCCCGTAGTCGTAGGTAGAAACACCAATGTTGTTCAGTCGAAAGCACCTGGCTCAACGGTCTCTATCAATGCTTTAGTGCCAACGGCATATTTATAAACTATAGCAGGCGCGATCTAAAAGAGCCAAACCTTAATGGCCCAGCCTCTCTGCTGCTATTGTATATTGTAATTGTCACATTTTTACTGTAAATTTGACCTCTAATTGAGCCATAAAAATCCCCTAATCCTCAATTTGAAATTTGTAACTTGATTTGAAATTTTAGAATTTGAAATTTGAATTTTTATATAGATTAAATTTGAGCCAAAATCTCTAATCAAAACCCTAAACCCCCAAGGGTTTCCATTTTTCGCCATAACCACATTTCCATTATCTCTAGTTTCCAAATATCCTCTTTCCTTACTGCCCACGTTTCACAACGGTTTATACTTATCGATCATAGCAATGTTTTCACAATCTTTGTCTTTGTGGATTATCATATATTTTGTTCTTTTCTCTCTTTCGCTAGTGTAATCGTACATTTTAGTTCTGTTTCACACTTCCCATAACCCGTGATGGTGTGCTCTAATACATAAAGCTTTTTACCTGTTCTAATTGCGTGTTATTCAATGTAATATTTACATCCCTGTCATTCCTAAACACCCTTTTAACCTTTGTCTTCTTTATATAAATCTTCATGCTAAATCTCAGTGCTGTGCCATTCAGACCAACCATAACCCTTTGCAATCCTATTTCACTACTAGCAAGCATACCTTGATCATCTGCAAACCTCACATCTTTCAGCAAATGTACCTCCAATAGTTATTTCTTCCTCAAAATCTTCCATCGCCTCAACAATTACCGCCTTCACATAGAGATTAATCCCCGTCCTATTTCATCCTCCTCAGAGAACTATTGCTGGATTTTGACTATTGTTTTCTGATTCATGCACAAATTTAAAATCACTCTTCTATCTCTCCAGTCAACTCCAATCCTTCTCAAGATGTTTAACATCATTATCCAGTCTATTATATTAAAAGCCAAAACAAAATCTCTCAGCTTATTACTTCCAGCAATTATATCTTACGAAATACTCTCCATCGCCTCAATCATTACGATCTCGGCAGGGAGGTTGAATAGTAGTGATGAAAAGCAGCATCCTTGTCTTTCCCGCGTCCTTATTCACCCTCCCCAGAGAACTCTTGATGAATTTTGACTATGGCTTTCTGATTCATGTGCAAATTCAACAGTACTATTAAAATTTTCTAGTCAACTCCCATCATTGTAACTATTTCTAAACCGTGACATGCTTAATTCGATTAAGTGCAAGACAACTCTATACAAATATATTACCATATAACTCTTCGTATAAGGCTAAAACCAACTTAAACATTTGCTGCACAACTTTTCTTGTCTCGAATGAATGCAGTAAGGGAAGGGATCGAAGAACACTGAATTTGAATCCTGCACTACAGGTCCACAGTCGGACATCTTACAAACATTTTATAACTTATAGGTTATTGAAACACTTTGTCACCAACCTGCACTCTACTTTGTGGAGTCCCTCAGGGTTCTGTGCTTGGTTCCTACTTTTCACATTATATACCACCCTCTTAAGTCACTTGATAACTGATTCAACGCTGATATTTCACTTTTACGCTGATGATACGGATTGATACCCAGATTTACATCGCGTTCTCTAATCCCGATTCTTTTGTTGCTCTGTCCAAGATTACATCTACCCTAGATCTAGTTCACTCCTGGTTTTGCGCCAATAGGCTTGTTGTCAATCCTTCAAAAACTTCAAAAACCTTCGTATCGGTACCCCACAGCAGCGTAATAAAGTAACTAACTCAACCATAACATTAAGAAATATCTCTTTATTATCCTCAAGTTTGCACGTAGCCTTGATATAATTTTCGATTCAAGTCTAAACTTTAAAACACATATTTCATCAGTCTGTCGCTCTTTTTTTCATATCCGTCAATAACGTCAAATTCACCTGAGGATTTGTCATTTAAAACTTCATGACGTTACTCCTACAGGTATACACTATTTAGAAATTCTATACCAATTGATATCAATTCTGCCATAGTAGTAGCTAATGTGCTTGTCCAATCTAAACTTGAATATTGTAACTCCTTGTTGAACGTTCTCCAGAAAACTTCTCCAATTCGTCTCCAACACGTGCAAAATGCTCTTTCTTGAGTCGTCTATAATGTAAAAATATTAAAATCCCACACCTCTTCTCTTCTTAAGAAACTATACGGGCTTCTAGCCTCCGAAGGAATAAAATTCAAGATAGCCTCCATTGCTTTCAGATGTTTAAATTATGGTAAATCATCATAATCTATCTGACCTTTTATCAATCTATCAACCCTCTCATAGTCTTCACTCCTCTAGTTAAGATCTTCTCACTGTACCAAACAATAAATCTAGCATGGGCAGACGTTCTTTCATGACTTCTGTTCCGACAAAAAGGAAATCTCTGCCACAAGACCTTCGATCTTGCAATTGTATTGGTACTTTCCATGGCAAGCTAAAAACCCATCTCTTTTCACCTGAGGTCTAGATTTTGACCCGCTTGCCTTGGATCTAAGATTTGCACTGTTTTGATCTCGCTTTCTCTTGTGGTCTCTGTGTACTCATTGACTCATTGTGTACTCGATATCGCAATTTGCTGGAGCCTATGGCAATGTCGGTGAGTTATTCGACCGCGGATCAGTATGTGAGGGGTTCAAATCCTGGGCTCGCCCGTCACTGGCATCGCTTTCTAGTGACGAAACTGACGTTAACAATAGCTTTACCAGCTTTACCCAGTCGCCATCTTATGGTACTTTGGCGCCTGTTTGAGTAGAGTTTGCAAGAGACGTCCCTGACATTTCCATATGGCGAAGAACCGGACTTTAGATTCTTATTGATTGATTGATATTGAGATATAATACTGGCCTAGCCCTTTATTGCACAAAACATTTGTATTATATACTAAAGTTATACGTTTACACGTCTTGAAGCGATGCTCATGACTAATTAACGAGTTAACTTACATTACTGTACGTCTGTGTCATTAAGTGCCATGATTGTTTAATGACGCCATAGAACAGTTTCGCGCATTCCTAGCAGTTAGCTCATAATTGCTGTATCTATCTATCTATCTATCTCTCTCTCTTTCTCTCTCTCTCTCACTCTCTCTCTCTCTCTCTCTCTCTCTCTCTCTCTCTCTATGGTGTACTACAAAATTTAGTGCAGTATTAAGGTACATTACACTCACAGCTACTTAACTGTTCCAAGGAAGCACTTCATCGATTAAAAATTTGATGCTCATTGTAAGGCCTACGTCTTGTTATTAGAACTTGTTATAGATTCATCCCGAGTTGTGATCGGGTGTGATTGGACCTCTGCAGAATAGAGCAACCACAAACGATCTACTTTGTGTACGTAAGAGGCGACTAAGGCAGGAGCTGAGGATGGCAAGAGCGGACCCACCTCACCATGACATATTTCCCCATGATTAAATTGTAATTAATCCATCTTTTTGAGAAAGGCAACGGGAAACCACCTCAGAAGCTGTACTTTTCCCAAGCTATAGGCTGCATAAGATTGGATAAGAAAAGACTTTGTGAAGGGATTAACTTGTTGATCTAAGGAGTGCTCTTATGAAGCGCGAAAGCAGACTTTGAGTATGAATATGTACCTTGAGCCTGCCATTGACGGTGCACTGAAGGGAAGGGGATAGATTAGTCTTGGCAGAATAGGATTTATGAAATAGTTTTAAATTAAATTTTTCACTTAAGCCTTAATTAGGCTATTCTTCTGATTTAATAAATATTTTGCAGTATCTTGGTTTAAGTATTCACGTTTCCATGTAGACATAATTCTCTTTCAGGGACTGATCTTGTAAACTCTCCGAACGAGATATAGCTTAACAATACACTTTTAAAGAGGCCTCGAGGACCGTTTCCGGTCATGAAGAGACTTTAAGAACGAGGCAATAGAGGGAGAGAGAGAGGGAAAGAAAGAGAGTGTACCAGAGTCAGCCATAGTGTCAAATGCTTCAAAGTCTGATCGTTGAAATTTATCTCCGGTCATTCGAGTGGGCATTGATAGGGCAACCGAAATTTAATTCTCTTTAATCAACGATTCAATCATTATCTCTAAACTCTTTCGTTTAAGTACTTGGTCTTACGCACTCTAATCGTTTCCAAACTTCAATTTATCTAAATACATATAATGTTGGCAATTCAAACTTCAGTTGCTCTGCTTTTGTTGTAATCTTTGACTAACAATATCACAGCAGTCGTAAATTCAAATGATTTTAGTAAAATTTACAAAATCAGTTTCTTTTAATAAATATAAAACGAATACTTGTATTTGCACGTAATGATAATTTACACGTATATTTGGTATTGTTGATTCGTGTTTATATTACCATGACATTTATTATTAGTTTTCATGTGCTACTCAGAAATGATAGAATTGTTCCTTAAGAAATAACAGCAAACATGAAACCATTGTTTTATTTTTTTTTGTATTTATATATCCCTTTATTTACATACAAGATAAACCGCATATGATACGGAATTTAGTTGCTTAGTTGTTGTTTTCGTAGTTTTTATTATATCCTCAGCTTTTCCGTGATTATTATTATTAATTTTATCCTTTTGAAACCGTATCGATTGCAACCAGCGCGAATTTAATAATTAGAATAACCTCTAAAATTATTAGAAGAACCCCGGGTTTTGTACAAACTCGTATGCACTTGGTCTTCCAGAGTGGTGACCAATCCAAGTACTCACCGAACCTGAAGTTATTAACCTACTTTAATGACGCTCATGAGACTCATGAATTTCAACTGGCGCAAACCCCGCTTCCAATTTTAGCTATTAGTGTGACAATTTGATGCATGATTGCTATTTTATTTGCTTAACATTCTACTTGAGCATTCAACTTTAACAGACACACTGCGTTTTATATAACAGGACTTGACCAGCAGCAAAAATTTCACAAACACAGATAAGTTCGTTTGAATGTCTTTAATAAGGTAAAGGGCATAGATTTGCGAATATAAGCAGGGTCAAATAATACATTTTAAGTAAACAAATGCAGGTATATTTCATGCAATGTCCATGGAAAAACTGGAACATGCAGGTATCTTACATTAAGCTATTCCATTTTTCAGCTAGACTACGCAATAAAGTTTTGCTAACTGAAGTATCCCATCTAATGTGGATGATTAATTTTGTACATCTGAAGATGAATGCCTAGATGTCCTTCGAGCAACTAATAATTCATTTGCACTGTTTCTCTCAGTGTTTTATACGCTTTCAATTACTCGCTGTGTAGCATGACAAACCGTTTGTCACGAAATCTAACGCAATTAGCCAAATTGAAGATTGGTGTTTTCAGAAATCCGCCTTTTGTAATAATTGCAGAGAAGTATTGGTAATAAACATAGTCGTGCAGATATTATGAGTTGCACAGAGATTCGCGCATGTTGTCACGCTAGTCTTGCAGCACTGGCATCAATCACCGGCGTCTACTTGAATTTATTGAGCGAGTATTAACGAAATCCTGTCTTTCCTCACGCACTCTAAAACAGTGTCCTGCGATTATTGTGGCAGTGGTTCTGGAGTAGGATAATTAACCTATCGACTACAGTAAAATTCTAAGTTATATCCACATATTAGTAAACATTGATATTTCTCATTGAAAATTCTGTTTATTTTGAAATGTTAAACTTTACAAGGAGGAATAAAGGCAGGCTTACGAATTTGACTTGTGCCCTTATTGTTTAGAAAAAGATTTTAATTCGAATACAAAGTAAATCTCGAATTATAGCCTAACTCAAAATCTCTGAGATTTTGTGCAACAAAACTCGTGTAAACAAAGCCTGTGACTTTAGACACAAAAGATATTTGAAAAGTCTGATGACGAAAGCATAGATGAAAAAAACGTTCTTACCAAAAATAAATAACGTTAAAAAACGCGTTTTTTCCCAAAAAATAAAAACGTAAAATATGTTGAAAAAACGTTAGTAGCGTACACGTAGCTTGCATATATATTACCATGCCTTCATTCCATAGCACTAAACAATTTTATTACAACTAGACTTGATCTAAAGTTCTAAAGTATGTCCATAGACTCCATACAAATATAAACAAATACTTTCAGGTCACAAACAGCCACACTGTCAGTTGTTCATAATTATCAATACAAGAAAATTTAAATCCGTAAGAAATTAAGAATAGACAATGTCTTAAAAATTAGAACATCTGTCTAACTATGAAAATCAAAAATGTAATGATTTATCTTTTATATAGTGATGTTTATGGCACGAAACTAACGGCTATAATTTATCAATATTTATGTGCAGTTCACGTCGAACCATGGTCTACGTTTTTTTACGTTTTTTATTTTCTAAAATATAAAAAACGCAAAAAACGCGTTTTTTTAAAAGATATAAAAAAGTAAAAAATGTTTTTTTCATCTATGGACGAAAGTAAAAATAGTACTGAGCAGCTATGGCTAAACAAAAGATGTTACGAAGAAAGGGCGCAGAAACATAGAACTGGTAATGAATAAATAAAATTATTCTTAAATATAAAAATTGTTCTATTGAAGCAATGACATGTTAGATGCGAGTGGAAGTGAGTAAGTTATAACCTTCAGCTTATAGAGAAATGCGCCAGCGGTAAGAGAGATATTCAATGATACGAATAGAACTACAGCTGAAAATGGTAGGAAATAAATTTTGCAGCCTCATTTGTCCTGTATGATAAGTTTGAGTATAAAGGGTGGCCAAACAGCAGACTACGAGGTAGGCTTGAAGTCTGTCTAGAAGTTAAAGATTAGAGAGAACTAAAGCGCGTGGAGGGATGAAGAGATTTAAGAAGTTTGAGACGATATTGTATGCTAGAGGTGCGTGTCATGATAACGTCTATCGGTTCAATCCTTAATGATAGTGCTTTACTTGAGCGAACCGATGGCGTGATAGTCAAACTTCTTTACTCAACTTTTTCCTCTCTCTCACGCACTTCTACACTAAAGTTTTTCTTCCATACACACATTGCTGCCTACATTAGAAAGTACTACACATAACTCTGAACTTGAAGTTTGGTCTGTAATCCAAGATAAAGAGATATTGATAATGGCGATGCTGATTAGTTAAACATTATAATTTTATAAACGTTGATCTCATATGAAGTCGTACTTCAGCAAAAGAAGCCTGGGGTAAATATCCCAGACATCAGGAGAGTATAATACAGCTGACATAGAGGAAAAATGCAATATGATGCACAATTCAACTAGAGAACACTTGGGAATCGATTGCATTTGTCGTAATTAATTTTGAAAATTATAAATTATTCTTTATATTGAAGTATTCAAAAATCAAATTATTTAGAGCTCTTTTATTGATCTATAATTATACGATCTACTACAAGCTCTATTATATAGATATATGCTTAAGCTCTCTCTGTATATCTGTTATGATCCATTAAATGACCGGATTTAGGTGCATATTTCTAATCGTAGTCGGCCCTCAAGCCCAGTAAGTGCACGCCAGTGATCATGAAGTTGACCATTTGCTCTTAGGCTAAGCCTTTACCGAACCATTGGTTTGAAAGAAGAATATTCAAAAGTTGTCTCCTATTTCATATGCTTCAGTGTCTTGTTTATTTGCAATTTAAAATTCATGAAGCTTACGTTTGGTCAGTTCTCGAGTGGCCTTGTTACAACAAGGTTAAGATGTTGTGATAGGCTATTGGGACAAATTCTAGTTTTAGAATAATGCAATTATTTATGGAAAGGGCATATTCACTCATAATTGTTCTAATAAAGACCTAAGTTCAATTTAACTCTCTTTAACAGTAAGCGCATTGTGGTGCTGAATGTTTTTGAGAAGTGTTTAAAATACATGTAGAATATTTTAAATTTAGTATTGCACAGTTTTAAACTAATAGGCGTATATTTTAAAATATAAAATCATGGCAATCATTGCTTGCAAGGTTTCTAAAGCCTACATGTACAACGACGTATAAGCGCGTTGCGTGCAAGGTTCCCACAGGTAATGTGTAAAATTAAACTATTATTTGGCAGGTTAAATGGAAATTTGTAAACGATTTAGTCGCACTATTTGTTTCTAGCTAAGCACTGACTTGCGTGTTCCGGCACTGATCTGCATTCATGTTAATTCTTTTCATTCTCTGTGCTTTCCTCGGCACGTTCCTGTTAAAGATTTGAGATCGGTTAAGTCTCGTCGCGCTTCCACTCGTTTGATGTGTTCCATGCCCTGAGGCCCGCCCGTGACTGCCCGCACTGGCTGGATACTTGAAGGATATGGTTTTCTGTCACGCGCTATACCTAACAGAAAATGTCGTCGCAAAAACCGATCGAGCAAGTGCGTGACATTAACAGAGCCCAGTGAGCGCATAGAGTATCGCTCCCTACACGTCCGTATCGCTGCTTGTCTGTCTGAATGATCGTGTGTGCTAGCTAGGTCTAGAGCTAGTCTATACGTACCGTCACGCACATCTCGATGACAAAACCGTCGGTAAAAAAACTGATCGACGCGGAGCGTGACTGAGGTATAATGAATCTGTCAGCGCCCGGAGAGGGGAAGGAGAACTGGCGGTCGAGCGGGCACAGCTGGGTCGACCCTCAGGGCAAAAGCCGGACTACGAACTAATCCGAACAGTCATGGTCAGGCACGATCTAATATAGTTGATTGAAATTCTTATAAAGATATGGATTGACATAAATTAAAGAAACACTCTCGTCCCAAAGTTCCTGTTGTTGATCTGTATATATGAGGCTTCTGAAATATCAAGTAGCGCAGCTATTATATGTTTATGGTTTACATAAATTTAAGAATTGAGTAAACAACTACCTCAAATGACTCGTATGAGATGACTAATGGAAGTTATACGGAGGGCAATAGAAACCTTCGGAGAAGTCAGATATTTCATTTTTACACTCAGTGAATCTAATTTCGATTCTGCGATACAATCAGAGGTGATTGGCGGTGCATAAAATGATGATTGCGCTATCAGACAATGAACAGAAATATGCGCATTAGACCTCATATTCTTTGATAATACGAGGATATATTTATTAATTTTAAAATTATACTTTAATGCCAAGCGTCTTCATTAATTCAAGGGATGCACCAAATTGAGACATCCATATGTTGTCCATATGTACATGATACATCCATATGTAGTAGCTCAAAAACTCCATTTTGTTAAGCTTTTACAGAATGGAAAAGAAGGAAAGTGAACGTCGTTGATGCCAGAGGAAGCCAGAAGTGAAAACTAAGTCAGTTATATCACAAAATTACCTTAACATTGAAGGAAGAGCATTGAATTTTAATTTCTCTTCTAACTGATCAGTAGACGAATGCATTAGCAATTAAGCCACTGGAAAGCGACATCGTCACTGGCTGGAGTCAGTGGCGATGTCGTTATGTTATTCGACCGCGGATCAGTACATGCATGTACGGGGTTCAAATCCTGGGCTTGCCCGTCACTGACATCGCTTTCGAGTGAGGAAACTGACATTAACATTAGCTTTATCAGCCTTCTTTTTTAGTAGATTCAATTCTAGCAGCCGGTGCTTTCGGCAGAATCTTTTAATTAAATCATTGTTGACTATTTCTTTCATATATAAGTAAGAAATACACGAGACAAGTCATTGATCTCAACCTTGAATTGAGACATTCAGAATTAAGACCTTTGACAAGGAATACACACCCTATGTCAACACGTTCAAAACCTAATCTTGCCTAAGATATAATTTCTCAAACCTGTATGCCTAGGATTCCGAGTGCTGCGCCTACCAATATGAGGCCAATTTCTTAGGTACACAAATTCTAGGATTAATATCCGATAATGTTTCGACAATAATTTTTGTCGTCAATGTAATTAAAGATAGAATTTTCAAACCCTGTACTTCTCTTATTTCTAAAAAGGAAAGAAGCATAATGTTTTAGCTTGCACTTCTCTTTTCTTCTAAAAGCGATTAAAAGTTCTAGTAGACTCATTAAATATCAGCAATTTACGAAACTGCAATACAGCTGCTGAGCTCTTATTTTAAGCTAAATTACTACGAGCAGAACACCATTGGTTCATCAAGCTCGTGACTCGGGAGGCATCGTGCGGAAAACAAAGGTGAAATTGTTTGAGATGACTGTTGAGAAGTGTGTTCCACCCCGGCAGTCCGAACACGGCACGTACGGATCTCAATCAGTGACGTGACTCAGTGAAAACAAGGTGACATGAGTCGGGACAGAATCATGCTGAAAATAATCAACAGATGGAGCGCAGCGAGTAAAAGGTGATAGCGCTTTACTTGTTAGATGTTAAGACGTCGTTCGTTAAAATTTTACCAACTAAAATACTGTAGTTTAAATTGTCTTGTTATAGCGGATGCTACTATTTACATGTTGTACGATGTAGTGTACAGTTTCAACTTAACTATTGCAGAAATTTTACCGACTGTATAATTTGTATTAATACATTGATGAAAATTCTTAGTTATGGAAACTATTTATATATTGTATGAAACAGTATAATTATACTGAATATAGTGCATTAAGTACCATATAAAAAGACATAGAACTCGGATAGCAGAAAACGTATGTAGTTTTGCTCAAATCTTTTAATCAACATCGATATAATACTCAGAGCATTCTTATCTTAAAAATTAATAGATAATATTTAAAAAATAGTATGTTAGCATTAATACTTACGTGCATGCAGAAATTATAAGAGGAGTTTTTTTTAAAGAATTTCAAACAATGCTTATCACAAGCTGTTGTAACAATGTGCAATATAACTTTGCAGAATATGCACATATTCTTCTATGCATATTCAGATATTTGAAACGAAGTCATAGCCGGTTAGAAATTATGTTATTTTTTATCACGACTGCTCATTTTTACAATTAGATTGTATTTCAATTTTTGACAATTCTATCATTGGACCCGTCTCTATTTGTTCTATATTTGCATAACGAATTTAAGTAATTCTAAATATCAAAAGGCCTATTTACACATTCAGCCACAGAATTAAGAACAAGACCGAACGAATAGCATTTCGCTATGTAGTACCATGGAGTAGATCAGCAGATGCTTAATCCATTTATCCCTTTTCCTGTCTCTGGCATGATTTCGAGATTAAGCAGAGAAGAAATGAGGTTGTTTAATAGCTAGTGGATGTGACAAAAACGTCTAAATGAATTCAAATAATAAAAAAATTAGCTTACAGTTAATACAGGCAGCTATTATCGACTTGTAGATACGTGATAGCGACAAATTTTTTAATGTACGGAACTTTATAACCTCAGAGTTTATCATTTAAAATCTATGAGTCCTGTTATTTAAAGAAATATACATGTACATATGTATTGGGAAAGTAAAAGTAAAAAATTAGGGATTAAATTTATCAATGATTAGTGCAAGAGCACTCATTAAGCAATGATTTAGGAAGTAATTGGTAACACCTGAAAGCACGGAAGCAAGATGTGGCAACAGAAGTAAGAAAGAGGAAAACGTCGTATGGAGAGATATCGTAGAGAAATCTTGATAAATGAAAAACTAAGATTTGAAAGGTGATAAGAGATTGTTGGTATAGAGAACATATGAAACTTAAAGTGAGTGAGTGAATGAGTGAGTGAGTTAGTAGGTGAGTAATTAATAAAACAGACAGAAGTAGAGAGAGAGACTACAAAGAACACGACGAGTCGTTAGGTGAGCTATTAAAAGAAAGATATCGAGGGACAGATGACAGGAGAAATATCGTAGTATAGAAATAAAGAATTTGATAAAAACAGAGAGAACAGACCATCGATTCTGGAAAAGATGGGCAGAAGAGTAGAGATCGAGAGAGAGAAAGAAAGAGAGAGAGAAAGGAAGAGAGAGAGAGAGAGAGAAAGAAAGAGAGAAAGAGAAGAGAGAGAGAGAGAGAGAGAGGGAGAGAGAGACGATAGGAGAGATTGGGTAGAAGACAGAACCGGATGTGTACTTTACAAACAAGACGTGCGTTGAATGCACCCTCGGGATTTCACTGTCCATCTCTCACTCTCACTAGACCTCTCACTAGACCCTCTCACTAGACCCTCTCAATAGACCTCTCACTAGATCCTCTCACTAGACCCTCTCACTAGATCCTCTCACTAGACCATCTCACTAGACCTCTCACTAGACCTCTCACTACACCCTCTCACTAGGCCCTCTCACTAGATCTCTCACTAGATCCTCTCACTAGACCTCTCACTACACCCTCTCACTGGACCCTCTCACCAGACCTTTCACTAGACCCTCTCACTAGACCCTCTCACTAGACCTCTAACTAGACCTCTCACTAGACCGTCTCACTAGATCTCTCACTAGACCCTCTAACTAGACCCTCTCACTAGACCTCTCACTAGACCCTCTCACTAGACCCTGTCACATCAATCCCTGAAATTTATGTCCCTTCTTCGTCTTAAGTTTATGAATTGCTCTAAAATACTCATTATTTCAATTATATGATCGACATAAACGTAAAAAGCGCAAGGGTTTAAGCATGCACATATGTAAACACCTCGGAGAGATATAGCTGTGTATATTCAATGTATATATATATATATATATATATATTTCAAGTTCATTTTACTTATGTACATTCAGAATCCCTCAATTGCTGATTATTTTACTTCATACAAATTTTAGCACTTTATTTTTTAGTTTATGTAGGTCATAGTCCACTGTCCAATTAGCTTCATCAGGTGTTAAATTATACTATAGCCACAACAATTCAGCCGTAATCCTGACTCATCTAAGTACATCTTACATCTCTATTCGACAAGTTAGAAGTTAGTAAAAGAACTACATGTTGTTTATTGTAAAACAGGATTCATTGCTAAAGTGCCATTCACAGCCGAAAACTATAATAAAACTAATGTTCACAGACTCCCGTAAACTTTATCGACCGACCTTCTGTTTTCATTTCATGACCTCGACTCGTGGTCAGGCAAAGCATTACCCGAATATTGAGCGCTGCATGTAAATTTTGACGAAGTTACCGATGATTTCGTCACGGATTCTCTATCATCCCACCCACTAGTGCCTCCCAGCCATTTACTTCCACTACACCACCTTTATATATATGTCATAGTGGGAGAGAAAACCGAAGCTGAAACTTTTAAATTGTGTAGGATTTGTAATGACATCAAATTATTATGATGCGTCTTTATTTAAAACTAAGCATTATGTTATAACTGAATGTCAAACTTTTCTCATATACGTGTACATGTACACGTAGATTCAACTCATTGTTATTATTAAATCACTGGTACCAATTAAAGCGGGTCCTATATTTAACGTTTTATTCAAGTTATTAAACTATTTGCAATTTTCTGCATATAAAAGACGTTAAGTGTCTTCTCCTGAGCAGAACCAGTGACGTTTTAGCTTGTTGGTTTATATAGCGAATCAGTATGTGCTCGGTTCAAATCCAGTAGCATTTCAGGCTGCCACTGAAATGCTATTGAACAGAAGACTAACGTTAAACTTAGATGTAGCTGTGCTTTAATTTTAGTTTCAAGGCTACATCTTTTATATAATCTAACGCATACCTATATTTGTCCAATGTTAAAATTAAGACAAAGGTTCAAGAGATATAAGTGTGACACTCTAATTATATAAATTAATATTGTGAAAATAAAATAAAATTACAGGTCAAGTAATAGTTTAGTCAGAATACAACAACTGGTATAATTATACAGCTATCAAACCAAATTCTCTGTTAGTCCTTAGTTGAAAGAGCATACATGTATTATGCATTGGACTATAACTGTCGAAGATGGTGGAGTCAAGAATATTTCTAACAAATTCTTTTCCTGTATTCCTGCAACTAATATCTATTTAAAACTAATAGGCAAACATATTACGATGCAAGCCAACGATGAAACTTAACGAACCGGTACCAGTACCACAAAAACTTTCAACTGCTGTAATCAACAGCACTTCATGCAGGTTTTGAAAAATTGATCAATTAATAGTCACATGTTTGTCCTGTCGTCCTGCCGTTAAATTCAACGAGGAATTTCTGATTGCATGAAATTGTTGAAGCTATTGTTGGCCGGTAAGATTCCTAATATTACTGTTATATGTAAAACTGCGACTTAACGGTTCTGAAATTTAAGCTTCACTCAGATTTAGCAATTTTCAGAATTAAATTTTTAAGCCTTATGATTTTTGGATGTGACGTGCGAAAAGTAAAAATCAGTGTAACAAACTCGACCTAGAGCAGGAGTAGAATATTTTTACCGCTGCACTGAAGGAGACGGGATGGTTAAAGATTCGAGAAGCGGGGTGATGGGGGGGGGGGTGATGGCGGGGGTGATGGATGGGATAAGGTGTGAGGAGGGGAGCAGAAAGTACGTGATTGTGAATACAAGATCGATTGCAACAGCAAAATCTAAAGTGACAACAACAGATCGTCAGTGATAGAAGTAACTCTGTGACATTAGTGCAACGCTGACGACAACACCAAATCACTGGCGACAAGTGAGTAACACAATTGAAATGACAACTCAACTGTGTAACAGTGGTGACAACTGAGTAACAGTGGTGAAAACTGAGTAACAGTGGTGACAATTGAGTAACAGCGGTGACAACTGAGTAACAATGGTGACAACTGAGAAATGAAGGTGACAACTGAGTAACAGTGGTGACAACTGAGTAACAGTGGTGACAACTGAGAAATAAAGGTGACAACTGAGTAACACTGGTGACAACTAAGTAACAGTGGTGACAACTGAGAAACACTGGAGACATCCGAATAACACTGGAGACAACTAAACAGCAGTGGTGACAACTGCCAATAATGGCGACAACTGAGTAACAGTGGTGACAACTGAGTAACACTAGTGACAACTGAGTAACAGTGGTGACAACTGAAAAACAGTGATGTAAAATGTAGCTTGCTGTGCTTAATTGAATTTATATTTTTATAGATTCATATTAGATTGATAGAGCTAGATCAGATTTATGCTTAAATCTTTTAAACATACAAGTTCTACTAGCTAAAAGATTAATTTATTCTACATCCTCATAGCTTGTTACCTCTTAAAACTACCTAATAGTATTAAGTTTACAGCAGATCATTTATGTTGATTTAATAGGTTAGTAAATACGACGGAACGCAATTGTATCCTAATAATTTCGGATCATCTCATATTAATAATAAGGTAAGCGGTTGAGTCTGATATAATAAAATCACGTAAGCGTGCAATTTACTGAAATACTTTAAAACTTGTCTACTGAATAATATGAAACTTTTAATGAGAATAATAAGAATAATGGCTTAATTAACCAACAACTAAAACCGAATTACCGGACCGATAAGATTTATAAAATGCAAAGGTGGCTAGCTGCCCAATAAAACGTCGCTTGTAATCTAAATTTAACAATTATTTTAAAATAAATGTTACTATTTTGTTATAAAATTTGTTACATAATATTAGACATAACAAATTAAATGCTGGACTAGCAGCGCATCAGTAAGTCATACGACTGCAGATCAGTGGAAGCAATGTTCAAAACCAGTGCTTACCAAGCTATTGACATGCTTTCGGGACCTGAAACTGGCGCTAAACAAGACTTTCAACATTCCAGCTTCAACTGGCAAGTGAAAATAAGTAAGAAGCGAAAACGAGTTTTAATGGTAACTTCCATGACATCTGCTTTATAAAAGCTTTTGTTGATCATAGAACAAATTTAAACTATGTTTTTGCAGATTCGTTTCCGGTGAATTGGTTATTGTAAAAAATAATAATAAATAATAAAGGTTTAACGTCCGTTTCCTCATCCAGGGATGATGTCAGGTACGTCCCCAACAGCACATATCACTACAGAATATCACTACAATTGTTAATGCATACTGTGAAGATGAATCTGACATCACCTTTAGATGATGAAACTGACGTTATATTACTATTACATGTACTAATACTGTTATTTTGATCTGAGAAAATTAGTTGTTTTCTATTGTGAATTACAAACTTTCAGCTTAATTATCATCAATTGGGCGACAAAGGCGCAATATCTTTAAATTATTTGAATCCTACTGCATATTTCCGTCTCACATTTTCCGTCATCGATTATAGTATGGCCCAAATATTTGAAACTCCTTGGAACAGGTAAGGAGTTACAAATATTTGGGTCATACTATAACCGATGACGGGAAATGTGAGACGGAAATATGCAGTAGGATTGCACAAGAAAAAGCGGACCTTGGTAGTAGAAAAGATCTATTAACAAAAAGTCTAAAGAAAGACACAAAGATAAAGATAGTGAAAGCTTTGGTTTGGACCACGCTATTGTATGTGTGTGAAACATGGACCTTAAGGAAGGAAGGTATTAGGAAACTAGAGGCATTGGAAATGTGGATTGGAGAAAAATGGAGAGGATTAGCTGGACCCAAAAGGTTACAAATGAGGAAGTTCCTGGAGAGAGTTGGCACAGATAGACAGTTGATAAATGTATTTAGAAATAGGAAGAAGAGATGGATAGGACACATTCTAAGGGGGGAAGGTCTATTAAAAGAGGTCATAGAAGGTAGAATGGAAGGAATAAGAGGTAGGGGCAGGCCGAGATTAGGTATGTTAGATGATTTAAAGACCCATTCATATGTGGAAATAAAGAGGAAGGCGGAAGACAGAGAAGAGTGGAGGCGTTATGTACCATGGACCTGCCAGTGGGAAGTGCACTAAGACAGAGGGAGATTTGAATCAGTGAAAAATTTATATCAGCTGTGGCATAAGGCAGCGGGGGATGGTGTCGTAGATTCCATATTCAAACAGTTAAAAAAATAATATATTACAGTACATTAGGAATAAGTTACAGATAAACTACTGTCTCCAACTAAACGAGTATACATTTAATACAGCGATGAAAATATTTCTGTTAAAGCTCACCTACGGATAAGATACTTTCGCAGATAGGCTGGGTGAAAAATATATTCACCTTCAGCTGAATCGTAAAAAAGTAAAACTTTCCGTCCTTCTATAGGAGGAATATTTGCCAATTTAGAGAAATAATATTTACAAGCAGCAATTCTATGAAAAATAGCAAAATTTCTCATTTAATGTGAGGGAATAAATTCTCTTCCACTTTAGTTAGATATTCCAACATAAATTTACATAATTGGAAGAATATAAAATTTAATAATAACAATGTCTATTCACGTTTCTGTATATCTGCAACAGTCATCTTTTTAGTGGATTTGATTGAATTTGCAAAATCACTGCCACAAAAATAAACTTATTTGATACTTTAACATGCGATTGTAGTCAACTGATGGGTAGTTCATTCAACGCGCGCTATAGAATAAAATGTTACGTAAGAGTTTTCAGCTAAACCAGGCTTCAAACTCTTGAGGACGGCTTGAACTTTATCGTTCGAGTACGGAGAAATTAATATCCTGAATAATATAATAATAATAAAGGTTTAACATCCGTTTCTTCATACAAGGATGATGTCAGGGACGTCCTCCATCACATGTCACTACAAATCGATTCACCTCAAACGATCTGAAAAAACTTGAGCTGAAGAGAAAAAAAGGATCCTAAACGGTGCTGGTCCGGTCATCAAAAAACCAGTCAGGCAAGATGAAAAAAGTCTACGGTGGAAAGAGATGTGTTTTCAACCTAAAATGAAAAGTGGAAGTAAAGCTATGGTTAACGTCCTTTTCCTCACTCGAAAGCGATGTCAGTGACGGCCGAGCCCAGGATTTGAACCCCGCACATACTGATCCGCGGTCCAGTGTCTTACCGACTTCGCCACTGGCTCTAGCCAACAGTACAACATGAGCGAAGATCAGGAGGCAGAGAGTTCCAAACAGTAGGAGCGGAGAAATAAAATGAACGTCTACCTAACGATGTGAGAATATTACGAATTTTGAGCAGTTTGGCATCGGAAGGACGAAGCTTACGAGAAGGTTGATATTGAATTAGGAGATCAGAAAGGTAAGAAGGTTTACCAAAGAGAAGTGTTTTGAAAGTTAACAGAGCAATTTTATACTTAATACTTTAAACCACAGGAAGCCAATGAAGATTATTAAGCAATGAACTAGAGGTGGCCTGAAGCTTTGAGGATCGATAGACAACATGTGCTAGAGAATTCTGAACGCATTGCAAACACAGGAAAGAAGAAGGTAAGCCATGTAGCAATGAATTGCAGTAGTCAAGTTAAGAATGAACTATTTAGTTACCAAGAATTATGGATGAATTTTTATCAAGATATGACCGTATCTGTCTGATTTGACGGATCTGGAAGAAAGATGAAGGACAGACAGATGAGATATGAGATCTGAAGTCAAGATTTTCATCATATATGAAACGAAGGTTTTTAGCAAGATTTTAAAATAGATGGAAGAATTGGAAATTTTGGTTTCTTGCTGGTGAGTGCCGATTAAATTATATTCTGTTTTAGAGGGGCTGACGGAGAGACGATTGCTGCAAAACCATGACTAAACTTTGTCAAGAAGAGATGAAAGGTGTTGCAATTTCAACTTAGAATCTGAGCTAGAAAATGAAATGTACAGTTGAGTATTATCAGCATAGAAATGAAATTGTATTGGAGTATTGTTTAAAAACGTAACTGAGTGGGGTAGTGTGAAAACGTGAAGGTCTAAGTACAGATCCTTGGTGCACACTTCGAAGCAGAGGTAGTTCAGGAAAGCTTTCATTATCTATAATAACAGATTGGGTGCGACCAGAAAGATAGAAGGAGATCATAGAGAAAGCAGAGTCAGAGATACCAAAGCACATTTTCTGTCTATTGGTGAGAATGTTATGATCAATGTTGTCGAAGGCAGCCGAAAGATCAAGTAGTATACCTTTTGAGAGTTTAAGGCTAGGCAAAGGTCATAATCAATGCTGAGTAAGGCCGTTTCAGTGGAGTGAAGCTTTCTATATGCAGATTGGACACAAAATAAAGAAGGAAAAGATTCAAGATGGCTGCATAAGCGAGTGTAGATTATTTTTCCCAAGATTTTGGAAGTTGGAAATTGGACGTTAGCTAGAAAGAGCTTTAGGAAGTGACTTCTTTTTAAGCAAAGGAGAAACAGCAGCAGTTTTAAAAGTAGAAGGAAAAATTCTTTCAGAAAGTGAAAGGTTAACCTTATGGGTAATCGGAGGAAGGAGGGCATCAATGAAAGATTTAAGTGGTTTGGTTGGAATAGCATCCAGCGAGCAAGATGAGTCGGTAGAGCAGAGTATTAAATGACGGATTTCTTCAAGGGAAGCAGGTTAAACATTTTAGAGAAGAGATGGATTTGGCATAGTCTGATGTGCAGTAGTCTCAGAACTGGGTGGTGTAAAATAGAGTCTGGAAATTTTGTCCTCAAAAAAATTAAGAAAATTGCTAGCAAGAGTAGAAGGAGTATGAAGACTAAAGTGATGAGAGTGTTTAGAAAATGAGGAAGATTTAAAATAGAAATAGGTGGTACGAAGTTGAAACAGGTAAAAGTCTTCAGATACTTAGGATACACGATAACAGAAGATGAGAAATGTGAAACAGAAATAAAATGTAGAAGTATAGTCACTTTTGAACATCTTCTATTCTAACAACATTTACAATAGAAATAGGCAGCCCTTATCAGAATCAATAATTAATTCAAAAGGAAACCACTGCGTACTCAAAGGTCCTTGCTATAGATATTTTAGTTTTCATATATGCTGTTTAATTATTTAACGACTAAATACTTTCATCTACATTTGCAGAATTGATGTAAATATTACTATTCAAAAGGACTTAAATGTTTTGTGAAAATAATTGGAGTTTTGACAAGTTTTTGGGGTTTGGGTAGGGATGTATTTTTTTTTTTTTTTGAAAAATAGCAATAAGATCAACAGAAGACATCAGACCATTTATAAATGATGCAAATCTTTCGTAGCTAGTAAATAGGTGATATTTGTGGATTAAAATGCTGTGTTTGCTATGAGTGACATTCTAGCAAGTGGCTAAAAATATTGCACAACATTTTGAGAAATAAAAGTTTTCCAGTCAAACAAAATTCAGACTCAGCGGCAGGTTTTCAGTACCGGATAGTGAATTACCTAATTTCTGAAGGTTACATTTATCTCGGACTTTGAAATTTCAAAATAAAATATATCAATATATTTAGAAAACATTTTTAATTAGAAAAATTAAGCAAATTTCATAAGACCATTGAGAATTAAAGGCTTAGGCGTTTATCAGAGATCAGGAAAGTACAGGCGAAATCGCATTATTTAAGCTATATTATTTTCTCTTAATTTGTACTATATTGTTCACTATTAAATAGAAATTAGTTATTGCATTTTTGCTTCAGTAAATGATAACTTTAAAATTTCAGTAGCCTCGAATTTACTACAATAATTTTTATGATTATGGTTGTAATTATTCATACTGAAAGAATGAGATAGTATCACACATAAGTAAGGAAGGAGAGAGAGAGAAAAAAAAGAGATAGATAGAGAGAGAGAGAGAGAGAAACGAACAAAGATCTGAAAGAAATTATTAGAGAGATAGTACATTAGCTAAGAGAGGCAGACAAGAGTCCTATAGACTCTCTCTGACTCTAGGGGAGAGAGAAAGAGAGAGAGAGAGAGAGAGAAGGAGAGAGAGAAAGAGAGGAGAGAGAGAAGAAAGAGAGGAGAGAGAGAAAAGAGAGGTGGAAGGAAAAGAAGCGACTAGTGTTCGCAGATGTTTGGTCGGTGGTGAATAGTTTGCCTTCACGCATACTAACAGGCGCAAAGTTACACGGAAAGACTTTTATCAATGAAGTGGCTTTCACTGACTCAGTCAGCGCTGCGCTCTTGTTTGATATATGCCGTCCAATCAGCAGAGACAAAGAGAGGAGAAAATGAGAGCGAGCTAGAGATGTTTAGTCGCCAAGTGATCTCATTTCTCGTCAAAGAGTTTGAGAGAAACTACATGGAAAGCACATGTGGAGAGAAGAGAGACAGATCAACCTGTGAAAGAAATTAGAATCAAGGAGTCAGTTTTTCTTTGATGGTTAAAACCAAGCGTAGGTGAATTGTAGAAGAGTAGTGACTGAATTTTCTAGATTTCATTCTGGACTTGATTAGTTTATTTTAAGAAAGTTTTTAGGCCTAAGTTGCATTACAATTGCCACGGCTTATTCGCAACTCTTTCACTGTAGTATGCAATGTGTGTCTGGTTAAGAGGGAAAATTTATTGACTTATATGTATGTAGAGTACAACGAAATCGCGTTACGAAACTGCTCTTTAGCTTCTTAAAGATTTAAGCGGCCGCTATATCGACAACTTTTATTTCATTAAATATTATCTTAATACCGCTAACTGTATACAACAAATTACACTGAAGAATTCAGTGTAATTTAATTAAAAGGCATAAGCATATTTTGGACAGCTGCAATGAAAGTGTGCAAATAGTACATCTAATGTTTCTTAATTTAAAAAAAACTGTGGAGCTATACTTTAACATAATTGCCACCTGGATAACGATTAAGCCTAAATTAAAGCGGATGCAAGGAGAATTAAAACTTTCGAAGAAATTTTACCATATCGGATTCAAGTGTTGGTAAGTAATCAGAAATTATAATTTTTTAAATTTTTAATTAAAGAATTATTTTCGAATTATATTTAAGACAACTTAGCCAGTTTACTGAGTTTCATTCAAAATACTGAGATACTAGTAAAATATGTTGCAGTTTGTTGGCATAGTCTATTTGGTAATAGCATTCAGCTATAGCATAAAAACATCTTCGTTTGATTTACAACATTCAAACTTTCACTAGATCTTGGGCTTTCGCATTCGAAGCCTACTTTTGATAGTACAGTAAAACTGTTAGTAAATAAATAAAATATTGATGTAAGTTCAGTAAATGTAAAATATTAGTAATATACATTTATACACACACATACACACACACACTCACACACACACACACACATATATATATATACAGTATGACCATATATATAAAAATATATATATACAGTATATATATAAATATATATGCATATATATATATATATATATATATATATATATATATATGAATAAATATGTATATATATATTCGGGGGTTCAAATCCTGGGCTCGCCCGTCACTGACATCGCTTTCAAGTAAGGAAACCGACGTTCGCTTTACCAGCTTTATTCACTGACGCAAAACTTAAAACTGAAAACTTATTCAAATACAGTTTAGAGTAAAATCCTGACGAATGTCTGTTAATTAAACAGGCTTCATATAAGCACTTTTGCCATTGAAATACTAATAAGCAGGAGTGGCAAAAATAGTTTTTTAGGTTTTAAGGTTTAAAAAAACTAGAAACCTAAAACTCGAAAAAGTTATTTTTTTAAGTTTTTGAAGAAAAACCTATTAATTCGAAATTTCTGGAAAATTCGACTAATATAAATCTGACAATTTGACTTTAACTTTTGATAAGTGTTTAAATTTAGTAGTAAAGTTATTAGTCATATCTTAGTCAAACCATTTAAGTTTTTCATTTTAAAATTAAACACGCATTATAGTGAAATGATCAACTATGTCGATATCTATCACATTTAAAACCACATGTTTAAACCGTTAAGCAATTTAGACCATTTTCCGTATAACCAGTCCAGTGAATATCCGAAATTTTACTCTCAGATCAGCGCGGCTGGGATTCGAACCCGTGACAGTTCAATTCACCTCAGGATCTGTAACTTAAAACTTCATGACGTTACCCCTACGCTATTGAATAAGAATGGAAGCATTATAAGAATTTTCTGGTGTGCAAAAGCCGTAAAGCCTATGTTAATGTCAGTTTCATCTCTCGAAAGCGATATCAGTGAGGCACGAGCCCAGGAACTGCAGCAGCACTCCTCTCTCTCTCTCTCTCTTTCTCTCTCTCTTAGTGTGCTTAGTTCCTACGGACAGGTCCATGGTATATAATGCTTCCAATCTTCTCTGTCTTCTGTTTTCCTCTTCATGTCCACGTACGAGTGAATCTTTAAATCATGTAAATGTAACTTTCCTAATCTCGGTCTTTCTCTGCTTCAGTTTCCTTCCATTCTGCCTTATATGACCTCCTTTAGTAAACTATTTGTTTTTAGAATGTGTCGTATCGAATTCTTCTTCCTATTTCTTAGAGCTTTAGTTAAATATATTATAATCAGATTGATATCACTGTATCTTTAGAATCCTTGCATAAAACATTGAGAATGTTAGTAATATTTCGATGTCTTCTATGTTTTAAGCAATGGAAATTAATTTTGATTCATTTGTGCAATATGGTTAGTCTTTGTTAAGTAGAGCTTATGAATTAAATACATCTTGGTAATACCGGGTATATGCTGGCAAATAAGTGAATTAAAAATAATGTAAATTTTCATGTTCGAAACGTTAAGATGATCGTAATTGAAATGCACTACTTCGAAAAATTGTGTCATTGCGACTTCTTTATTGTACCGAAGCCTATAAAAATTCACTAGCCGAGGTCAAAGCTAAACACCAATATAAGCATTTTATGAAATGAAAGTAAAAAGGTTTCTTTAATATTTAGTGGGACCACTAAAGAACCAGCACATTACTTTATTCGGTTAGAAATATTATGGATTCTTGCGTTCTTCCTATTAATTCAGGCCTGCCCCGTTTGAACTTTTGTTCATTAATTACAGACTCTGCATGCAATGCTCCTTCATTCATTATACATGCACTCAATAGGCTTTACAAATTAGCTAAACTAATTATTCCATCAACACCGCAATCTCATTCATGCAATATAATGTATTTGAATTGGCGGAGAGTATTTGCATAATATTAACATTTTTAGAATTCGGTTGATAAATACATGTAGATATCAAATTTCTATTAATAGATCGATACCTGTGATAATGAAATAGTCCACATATTTCCAATCATACAAATATTATTATTATTATTATTATTATTATTATTATCTAAAATTTTACTTTTAGTGATTTCTTTTATGATGATGATGATGATGTTGATATAAAAAGTGTTTAACTAAGATTTGGTTTAACTTTAGTTTTATTTTTTGAACTGGCATTAGTGATGGATGAGCCTAGGATTTAAACTCTGTTTTAATATATACTAAATGTAATAATTTTTAGTTTACACGGCCAAGAATACAGACTCAGCCAATGGCACGATCCTGTTGCGGTTTGCTTTACTCCTTATCACTCACGTATCAAGCAATCAATCAATAAGAGTTTAATGTTCGGTCAAATGTTCCTCGCCAGAAGGTAATGCCAGTAACTTCTCTTGCAAACTCTGCACAAACAGGCGTCAAAACACCACGTGATGACGACTGAGTTGGCCTATACAAAGACCACATATCTATTTTGCTTTTTAATTAATTACTTATACTTCATATGTAGTGTTATCTATTTGCATACGTTTAAGTAGAAAGTAATTCACGCCGCTGGCAGGTGCTACATTGTGGTCTATACACGCATCAAATCACTGACCTGAGGTAAATTCCAAAATGCTTAAGTACATGTAGAAAGTAGGCGTACATTTCACTGTGACATTGGCCTACTGTTTCTACTATTAATGATTAGTGTCCTTGGAAGAGAAAGCTACAGAAACTGCAAGTCTTCGTGAGAAGCGACTACATCAGAAATATGTAAAAATCGTTTGTTAATTGAATCGATCATTCCTCTCACTCTAACTGCTATACATGTGCTGTAGGATTTCTAAACATTTTTAGAACATGTATGAGTTTTATACTTTTTCACAATTATTGTGCATATGGAAAGTTATATATCTATAAAACTATATATATATCTCTCTTAGTGCACTGCCTACTGGCAGGTCCATGGTACATAACGCCTCCACTCTTCTCTGTCTTCCGCCTTCCTCTTCATTTCCACATATGAGTGGGTCTTTAAAACATCAAACATACCTAATCTCGGCCTGCCCCTGCCTCTTTTTCCTTCCATTCTACCTTCTATGACCTCTTTTAATAGACCTTCCCCCATTAGAATGTGTCCAATCCATCTCTTCTTCCTATTTCTTAATACATTTATTAACTGTCTATCTGTACCAACTCTTTCCAGGACTTCCTCATTTGTAACCTTTTGAGTCCAGCTAATCCTCTCCATTCTTCTCCAAATCCACATTTCCAATGCTCCAGTTTCCATAATCTTCCTTCCTTAAGGTTCATGTTTCACATCCATATAATAGCGTGGTCCAAACCAAAGTTTTCACTATCTTTATCTTTGTGTCTTTCTTTAGACTTTTTGTTAATAGTTCTTTTCTACTACCAAAGGCCGCTTTTGCTTGTGCAATCCTACTGCATATTTCTGTCTCACATTTCCCATCATCGGTTATAGTATGACCCAAATATTTGAAACTCCTTACCTGTTCCAATTTCGTACCATTTATTGTGATACTAACTTCACCTTTATTATTGGACACTCTCGTAACCTTGGTCTTTTTTATATTAATCTTCATGCCATATCTTAGGGCTGATCATTATAATATATATATATATATATATATATATATATATATTATATATTATATATATATATATATAGAATGATACGGCCCTATATAAATATATACATGTATATATATATATATATATATATATATATATATATATAATATTATATATTAGATATATATATATATATATTATATATATATATATATATATATATATATATATATATATATAAGGTACATGCCCAATTCGATAACTTCGTTTCGATCGTTTCTAGTTTCCGAATATTATAGTTTCTTAAATTCCACATTAAAACACTCCTCCACACACATATACCTCTGCTCTCTCTCTCTCGTTCTCTCTCCCCATTTCTTTCTCGCTCTCTCTCGTATATATATATATATATATATATATATATATATATATATATATATATATATACTTATATATATATATAAAAGCTAAAAGCTAATGTTAACATCAGTTTCCTTACTCGAACGCGATGTCAGTGACGGGCGAGCTCGGGATTCGAACCCCGCACATACTAATTCGCGGTCAAATATATTACGTTCGTAAGATATTCCGATATATATATATATATAATTTATATATATATAATATATATAATTATAGAAATTAATAAATTCCGATATAGGCCTATATATATATATATATATATAGGCCTATATCGGAATTTATTAATTTTCTCTTATGACTAATTTCAGACATGATTAAATTCAATTTAAATCAATATACTGTTGAGTATCCTTTGGATACAAATATCGCAAAGTTTTCGAGGATTAAAGGTAAAATTGAAGCAAAAATAAATATTAGTTATTACTTTAAATATTCTATAAATCTACTATAACCTCAGCTATATCAAGCATCCGTTGAATTACGTGACTAGAAAGAAATTCGTGATGGCCCCTAATGAAATTAGATATGGATGAATATTACTTGTGCTCTCGAATAAGATTTGCTTGCGTGTCGGTGCAAGAGCTTTTGAGATATGCATGGATAATGCTGTATTTCGTGTTAACCGGGGTCTCGTGAGCTGAATTTGAATGAAGCAATAACTTGCAGCAGTACTTCAGAAATCTTGTTGACGCCGTAGATTAATCATTGCGAGCCATCGCTTTAAAAATTAATTATTTTCGCGTAAAGCGAGTTCAAAATTTGATCTAGTCCCTCAACAAAGTTATCGCAGGCTGTTACCGGCGAGCAAGCGGTATTCAGGGCACGTCCAGAGGCTCGTGGCTGGGAAAATCTACGGCGATTGGGGAATACAAATGACTTGTCGGTATTCAGGCTCGGCTAAGTCAGCGGCAGAGCGAGGGGTTTAAGGCCTGTGTAGATGGAGAGAGATTAGAGATCGTGATCGGCATAGAGAGATGTTCATTAGCATGTTTGCGCGCGAGTGTGAGAGTGAGAGAGAGGAAGAGGGTGAGAGTCTTCCTCCCTCAAATTTTCTCTTTCTCTCTCTCCTCGAAAGTCACGTCCCTTAACTCTCTCAAGTACTTTGACATATATCTACGTGTGCGTTCAGACAAACGTAGAGAGAGAAAGAGCGAAAGATTTAGGCGCGTGATGATAAAAGTACGTGACAGTGCTGAGCTATAATCCAGCAATGAGGGGTTGTATGAATGGCGTACAAATATTTGCATGTACGTAAAGAAAATGGTTTTTATTCAGCGGCACGAAATCTGGTGATTATTAATATAGATACTATTCTGTTATATGCTAGAACATGTTCGTGAATGTGTGCTAGCATCATCGTGACGTGCGGTCTCATCGAAGAAGATCACTTAACGATGTGACTGTATCATGCTTTATCTCGAATTATTGTAAATTGAAATTTTAAGACCAACTTCGGTGTTTGAGTTACAATGAATTAATTATTTTCGAAAACTAACGTGTCAATTACAATGAATTGGTTTTTAATAATTATTCAGGCATGTATTATATACTCGTAGGCTTATATCGTGGAAAATACTAATTTCACCATGAAATCGAAAATGGTAACACAATTGAAGTGAAATCCAAAGACTATTTAAGATATTTAATCCTACCTAATTGTAAGGCTTTACGGGTAAATAGAAATTAGATTTTATTGTCCCTATTTTCGACAGCTTAACAATATTGATAATAATTAAAAACACAAGGTGTAACTGTTAGAAATTCTTGCATTGCTAGTTTTAATGCTCTGGGATTTAAAGACCTATGGGCTAAAATATAAGAGTGATTTTACTATACTAAAAGTTTAAGTAAATGCTTTTAAAATAAATCCTCTGCAATATGAAATGAAGCAGACAGCATTTTAGCGCTAGAGTAGAATCTTTATATCACTATTATGATTACATACTGCAATTTTTATTTTTATTTGTTAATGCTATGGGCTATATTGGGCCCTGGGATAAAAATAAGATTATTATTATTATTATTATTATTATTATTATTTTACCCCATTGTATAGAGAACCCGAGGTTTGATAAAAACGATTCGAGCACTACATGCTGAATCGCCGCCCGTCCACTCGAGGTCTTCTAGCTGCTTAAAAGAATAGCTGAAGCAGACTGCATTAAATCTTTGCAAAGTCATAGAAAGACTATTATTATATATTAAAAATATTATTATACTATTATTATTATTAAAATAATGCAAGAATATCGAACTTTTACACCTTTGTATTTACTTGATTCATATAATGTATATGAAAGCAATGCATGAGCCTATGCATTGCTTTCTGGGCTTTGTCCTATTGCTTATTCTCTGTGGATCATGCTCTACAGCCAATTTGACTTTTTTGAACGTGATTATATTTGTTCAATTTTGTCGCTTTTTGTAGCAGTCATTTTAACCATAATTAAATAACTTTTACTACGCCTTACCTTTGTACGTGACTATCCTTAGGCCTATAGTCAAAATCTCACTAAAAGCTTCATGATCACGTATTCAATTTCCTAATTACTTTGTACCCAACCATCGAAAAATTACATATATATATACATGTATATATATATATATATATATATATATATATATACATATATATATCAGCTCTCTCGTAGTGCACTGCCTACTGGCAGGTCCAAGGCATATAACGCTCTACTCTTATCTGTCTTCCGTTTTCGTCTTCATTCATGCCAACATAGGAAAACGGAAGACAGAGAAGAGTGGAGGCGTTATATAACATGGATTTACCTGTAGGTCCATGTTTGTTAGTAAATAACTAAATATCCATTTAGTAATTTGTATATGCATCAACTTGATTAAGAGTGTTTTTATTTGTAATTTTGTTAAGTCCAGATAATGATATCCTTCTACATAACCACAATTCCTAAATTTCTCCTATCCTAATAATTACTTTGTTACCACCCAAGCGCCACTTTCTTGAAGGAATGCGATCCAAAAATGTTCTTACAATAAGATTGCTGTTTGAAGATTCGAGTTACCATAGAACATTTTAGCTGAATTATTCTTTCCTGTTACAGAAGCCCCGTTTTGCCTGTTCAGCAAAATATTTTCTTTTCGCCTCTTACTTTCCATCAGACGTCTCATATATTTGAAGCTCCATGCTAGTTCAGATCTGGTATCATTTTCGGTGTAGTAGATTCTCCGCTTTTCCTGGATACTCTACGCACTTTAATCTTGTTGGCGTTCTTCTGCTCATTATACCATAACTGAATGACAAGCGAATTGGCCAGGAATATGCTTGCTAGACAATGACCTAGGAATTAAAAAACCCACAAATAATATCTGTCAATGAAAATTGGAATTTAGAAACAGAAATTAAAATTGGGATAACAGCTTTATTGCATGCAAGACTCCACGGTTTTATTGAATATCTCTAAAATTCAATAGTTTCTTAGTACTATTGAATTAGATAGATAAAATGTCTTAGCTCTATGTTTTCAACTTTCAGTGCTAAGGATATTATAGCAATTTTTAATCACACTTGGTTCACAGAAGATTTTCTAAATTTAATTTTTATAAATCATTTGATTAACAATAAATGGTTACAATTGTGTACTCGTAATATTGCTAGTGGATTATATTTTATCGCGCCTACAGTGGAAAGTGGAAATTTACCTTTTTGATGTCGTTGTCACTGAAAATTAGATCAAATGTGCTGTGCATTAAGAGTTAAGAATAATTTAAAACTACGAAAAAGCTCATCCTAACTGGGGAGCGAGAGCAAATTTATTTTATCTTAAAAACCAAATCATACACATAAGCTAAAGGAAATAATGATAAACCATTGGATGGATAGATGGATGGTGGATATAGATATATATATATATATATATATATATATATATATAGAGAGAGAGAGAGAGAGAGAGAGAGAGAGGGAGAGAGAGAGAGAGAGAGATAAGGATAAATAAGCAGAGGGAGAGAGAGAGAAAGAAATTTAGAGAGAGTGAGAGTTAGACAGACATAGATGAAGTACATAAGACCTAAGTGTATAATTGATATGCATGTGTGGTATTATCGAACTTACGCTTATCCAGGAATGATTGTGCATTATCAAATCGACTTAATTCTCTTGTTAACTTGGTTTGTTATGCGCTCGAAGCACTTGCGACAATAATCGGTCATTCGAGACACGCTCTCTCGTTATGTTCCACATTTCAAATATAGATCCTAATCTATGAGTCTACAAAGTGTAGTAACTCTATTGCTCTAAATTCTCGATCTCATAGGTCAACATACAATATGTCTTATCCTTGTTGGCTATAAGTTTGGCTGCCATAAACACATTTAATCTCGAATTTATTCAATTTTTACTGTAAAATATTTACACTGCAAATTTTAATTTTGAGTTTATTTGCGTTTCACAAATGCTTATTTTGCTTGCTTGTATATAGTATGCATGCTATATTGGTAGTCCCTATTTCATAGGAGTTGCGTAAAAATTGAAGATACTATAACTATAATATGATATAGGCCTAAGCACTTAATTTACGCTGATACTGAGGAAAGAAATGGGAAATAACTATAAAATTATTAATTAAGGCTAGACTCTAATATAATAAATATTTTATGTATAACTTCACAGACTCCGTGAACAAAACTATGTACATCGTTTACTATAGTTTACATTTTTTAAAAAAATTCTATTTTCAGTGCCATCGTTCATCACTTAACCAGTTATCGGTATGCCGATGCCCAGTCAACATCAGCAGCATTCTGCGCAACAACAACAACAACAACAGCAGAGGAGTCAGAGGCAGCACTGTGCCCTGTGTGACCTGCCCAGGGCTCCTTGGGCTATGCTGCATGACTACACGGAGCCTGTCTGCAGAGGATGTGTCAACTACGAGGGGCCAGACAGGGTGGAGTTGGTACTGGAGGCAGCCAGACAACTGAAGAGAATCCACGGACTCCTGGAGGTCACACCTCGCTCTGGATACACTGCGTCATCTCAGTCCAAACCAAACTGTCAGGGATTGATATCCACTGCTCAGGGTGCTCTAGGAAGTACGCGAAGTTCCAATGATCCTCCAGATCCCAGATTAGGACGTCCTGTTCCAGCTACGCACGACATACGATCTCACCCGGGACCCATGCCCCGCCCCTCGGCTCCTGCTACTCTCTTAGACTTTGGCTTGGCCAGCCGGCTATCAGTAGAGCATGGCGCGAGGGGTGACGATCCGTCAGGTTTACATGGACTTCTTGGCTTAGCTCTGCCACTCAGAATGGGTTTGACTCCCTTTCATTCTATTCCTCCTCTCCATACTTCCCTAGCACCTCCACAAATGTCAGGTAGCTCTCGAATAAACAAGGTCACGACCTCTTCTCCACGGATCAATGGACAGAGAGTGGATGACCAGGGTTCCTCTACTAATGGTGATGGGCATGGAGAAGAGGACTCGGACTCGTCTAACTTAGGCAACGATGGAAGGGGTAAAGATTCGGAATGTGGTCCTAAACCTGGTCTGGTCGGGGACACACTATCTATTCTTGGATCTGTTACACCTTTCGATATTAGATTCAAAAAAGATCACAGTCTAGTCGGCAGGGTGCTGGCTTTCGATGCAGCTACCAAGCCTCCGGGAAATGAATACGAGCTGAAGATATTCATCGAGTATCCGGTTGGATCTGGATGTGTCTACAACAGCGCATCTGGCGTAGCGCGACAAATGTATAGCGAGACCTCTAAGGACCTCGGAAAAGGACTTTCTTCTGGATTCAAATATATTGAATATTTAATGAGACCTGGGAATGATGATTGGAAAATTCTTGGCGATCTTCTACCTGAGCAAGCACGGTACTTCAGGGCATCGATCAACAAAGAACTGCTCCCCACTCCCATATCAGATGATGTTACCAACGCTCTGGCCGGAGCCACAGCCCTTCTCTCCCGCAGCATGTCTGCAGCAGTCAGTGGGTTCGCAAATCCCAGATTTCTTTTTCCATTTCGAGGGAATCTTCCATTCACTCCGGCTCCATTCCGCTACTTGCCAGGTACAAATCCTCTTAAGCGTAAGTCATCAGACACAGAAATTGATTCTCTTTTTGCAAAGCGTCACAGTATTGATACTGAGATGGAAGCGTTTTCGAAAAGATTGTTGTTGAATATTTCAGTAGCTGGGGCGAATTCTGGAGCCATCTGTTCCGATACGGAATTGATGAAATCACCAACAGCAGATGGTACGGATAGACTTCAGCGCTTGTCATCAATATCGCCTACAAACATAGATCCTGTCAACACATCGCCAAGATCTTCTGAGACCCGCAACGGCAGCTCTCAGCCAGGCAACGCCACCGAGAGCTCCAGGATCGAGGACGGCATGGATAGATCCAGCTCAGTACCTCGGAATCTCTCTAGTCGTTTGGTCAGAGACTCCGGCCGCTCCGAGGGTTCACCGCCTGGCCGGGGCAGCACCCTGAGTGAACTCCCCGCATCCCCTCTCCTCTCTTCTGGAGTTCCACCCGTTGAGCTGTTGAGGTGTTCACTGTGTGGAGAACGTCTGGAGGACACGCACTTCGTTCAGTGTCCATCAGCACTTGATCACAAGTTCTGTTTTCCCTGCTCGAAGGAGAGCATCAAGCGTCAAGCAGGGGGCAGCCCGGGGGCAGAGATCTACTGTCCCAGTGGTAAGAAATGCCCCCTACTCGGTTCAGTCATACCGTGGGCGTTCATGCAGAACGAGATTGCGACAATTCTCGGTGAAGACAGTCGAGATTTGAAAATTAAGAAAGAACGAATTGCTTAATTTAAGCATTTAACAGAAATTAATGTCTATCATCCACTTTACATCACTGAACATATAATTTACTTCTGATGAAATTGTAATTATTATGTGTAAAGCTATATTGTCGATTACTGTAAATATTGCCAAAGCAGTTCCTAAAACTTCCTATTTAAAACAAGCATTGAAAAATAGGTATTGTATTTGACTAACAACTGAAATTGTCTGAGTCAAATTTGAACTCATTGTCACCGTTCCAGCGTGAGACGAGATGCAACAATGTAGCATTTCCAATCTTTAAATTTTAACGGTTGGCAGAAAGGGTTCCTATGTAAATAGCATTTTTAATATGAGGCGTGTTGATTTTTATATTCTCAGTAAGATGAATTATTAAATTATTTGTGTATGAAATTATTTCTGTCTAATAGACACTCATGCGAAGAGCTGATGTATGATTTCAATTTCTGAGCTCTCTCAATGCAAACTCGCAGGACTAAAATCCACTTTATAACTTATATATTTTTCTCCTGAAACATCACAGAATTTTTAAATGGAAATATTGAGATAACATAATTCCTGTCATAAATAAGTAGATCGCAAGCTTCACACATTCCAAGTGCAACTTGATGAAGATGATAACATTATGACAGCAAATCAAAAAATAAAATAAAATGTAAAAAGTATAATTTAAGAAATATATAAAAATAAAAATAATGATTAGAATTTATTTTCATGGTTAATCATATCTCGCTATTGAAGGCACTAATTGGTAGCAACCTCCCATACATGATTAACCTTCTATAGGTTGGAATCATACAAAATAAAGTGTCCAAAATGTATTTACTGCTCTGGGTTTTAAAGACAGGCCATTAGTCTCCGTATAACACTATCTCTCCTCTAAACCACAACCGGTGCAATAGAATTGACTAGTCAATCCCCTACACCAGTTGGCTCATTTTACAACTGTGCTATTTCCACGCTCATGGTCCTCGTAGCGATATAAAGTTATAGAAAATATGTGACTGGGAATGCTCAGAAGCCATACTGCACCAAAACTAAAGGACAACTTGAAACTTAATAGATAATGGCTTTTGCTAGTATCAACTTGTAAGTCGATATAATACTTTCAAAAGAAAGCCAAAACGTATGGGAGTAGGAATTTGATCATTGGGTCGGCCATTTAATATAGCATTGGCATGATAGAAAAATGATACAGATATCAGTATGATATTAAAAAAGCATCGATTGTACTCAGTTTTCATGCACTTTGATTCTGATATTAATTGCGATATAGTTAAGTCCTATCAAATTTAACGTCCTTACTATATGGACAAGAGTAATTATCTTAATTTTGATTCATCTGTGTTTTCTGTAAATGTGTGTGTTTGTAATACATATGTGGAATAAAACTGATGGTGTTATGACAGCTATTCATTTATAATTCTATAATCATTTCTATTTTTATGCGCCAGTGATTTTACGTTCATTGAAATGTTGAGATAAGCAGAAGACTGAGTAACATTTGACCTTTAAACCTACTAATTATCTATCACTACGCTATTTTATGTAGGAACAGTTAATTGGGTAAGAAATAGAATGAAAAGCTGAATAGAAAATATTAAGAGCGCAAAGGTTGGATAAAGGAAGTAATAGAAGAAAGAATACAAAGAAAGAAAGTTGGAGAAGGACCAAGACCTGGGATGTTGGATCATCTTATAACATATTCATATATACATATAATGATGTAAAGAAAGGCTGAGGATAGAATTGGTTGGAAGAGTTAAAGTTATATACCATGAATCTACTGTTAGGCAATGCGCTAGAAGAAGGGACCAGAACTGCAAGGCTTTCAAGCAGAACTAGCTCAGGCTGCTTGTGGACTCTCTGATCTTCTACAAGTACAAAATTATAAAATTAACTGCTTCACCACTAACTTAATTATCCAGCAATGAAATTGTCTAATTTTGTCATTAAATTAAGTTTTTAAATTTATAAAATGAATATTTGTAACCCCCACCTTTTTCAGTCGCTAAGTAGTGGCAACACATTATTTTATGCTCTACAGTAGTAAGGTATCATTTGTTATGGATTTGTTAATCCATAAAACATTAATCAATCAATCAGTGGTTATACGTGCTGCACCATTAATCTCTCAGTATTTATCTGCGCTATAGCATTAATGAAGCGTGGAGGCGTTATGTACCATGGACCTGCCAGTAGGCAGTGCACTAAGAGAGAGAGCATTAATCCATATATGGTTATATGAGCAATTACGTTAATCTATCAATGATAATGTGCTCTACAAAATTAATCTATCAGTAGTTAAATGCGTTAAAATATGAATATATCAGTGTCTATATGAACTACAACATTAATCTATCCGTGGTTATTTGCTGCAACAATAATCTACTAGTGGTTATGAGCTATAATATTAATCTCTCAGAGGTTATATGCGCTACAGCATTAATCAATAAGTGGTTGTGAGCTATATCATTAACTAAATCAGTGTTCAAATGCATTTGCTCCGTCATTGGCCATGCCGCTGATTGTGATCCCCTGCCTAAAGATTTCACGGTTATATATTTCAGCATTTCGCTATTCATTCTTCACTCACATAAGTAAAGCAATACTATCTCGTGCAGCATTTCATGGTTATGCAACCTGACACGTGACAACCAAGCCTTCCAATACCGCCTGGCTCGATAAATTTGCAGTAGTTATTATTCATAAACAGGAACACAATCTTCCTTAATGAAAGCTCACTAATTTTGCTATTCTTCAGTATGTTTTATCGAAGTTAAGTTAAATCTCATGCAAAATGCATTGAAAATGCATGGAAAAATGATCTGGCAAAATGTAAGCTAATGCTTCAGATGGTAATGTTTTAAGTCATAGACTTTGTAGGGGCTGTCCTTATTTTAGATTTGGCATAGTTTTTAATGGCATTCAAAGAGCGTCTTCAATAGAATTGGTCGCGAAGAGTCAATGAATAATAGTTAGATTTGTAGTTTATGTCTATGAATTTATCTTAAAAGATAAGTTATTACATGTAGTGCATAATAATAAATATATATATAATAAACCAATCCATTTGATTGATTTGGGAAGTTTGAAAATTAGGTTACTAGTAGGATTCAGGCTGGGTTGGCAAAGTGGAGGGCAGCTAGTGGTGTGCTGTGTGATAGGAAAATACCAAGACTGAAAGGCAAATTTTATAGTTCTGTGGTAAGGCCAGTAATTATGTATGGCTCGGAATGTTGGGCATTAAAAAGGGAACATTTGCAGAGTTTGCATGTGACAGAAATGAGAATGTTACGTCTAATGTGTGGAAAACTAGGAAGGACAGAATGGAAAATGAATATGTGAGGATGAATTTGAATGTTGAGGGGATCGGGGATAGGTTGGCTCAGTCGAGATTGAGATGGTATGGGCATATGGTGAGAAAGGCAGAGGAGGATGTAGTGAAAAGAGTTTGGAGGGAAAAACTGGATATTAAGCTAGAGAGTAGTAGACAAAAATTGACGTTGGATGCGGTAATTAAGAATGACATGAAAAATAGGTTATTGACTGATGATATGGTGTAGGACAGAGAGGAGTGGAGAAAGCCTATTCGTATCCCGACCCTGGTCAAACTGGGATCTAAGGGATGTTGATGTCATAATAAACTAATTAGTGCACAAAATAGCTAATTATACACTTTGGTTCGATCAACAATCGAATCCAATTTAAATGACCATATGATTACATACAATTTAGTTCAAAAATAATGTTCACTCAAAATCCCCAACAGTTGCTTTATCACAGAGATTTATTTACAATTTTAATTTGTGAAGTAGGTCTACAGTGTACGTATACATGTATAATGCCAAATGATCAATCTGAAATGAACCCTAGCAATCATTGACAAATGGATAATGTAATCAAATACCTCCTCATTAATACTGACATTCCTTTCTAAACTTATCTAGAACTTTCCAGATATTTTTTTTTTTTTTTTAAAATATATAAAAGGACCCAAACCGGTAAATGTAATTAATTGTTTATTAAAAATACATGTGTTATAGAAAAGTGTTAAGGTGGTTCCTGCCTTAAATGTCTAGTTTCGATGCTTTTTGCAATGTTTGCTTACTTGTAGTATGGGAAACCTAAATACGAACTGGCAATGCATATACACTTATAAAATATTATCAAAATTATATGTACATGTACATGTTCTTAAACGGACTTACCCCTATACCATACCCCTAGAGAAAATTATGTCTGTTTCTTATATAAATTTTCAGAAATATTCCTTGCCAAATTTTGCGAATTTATAAAAACTCCATTTAAATACATGCAGTACAAGTCGAGTTATACCTTTTCTGCTTATTTTCCCTGTCTGTCTTTTACCTTTAAATGTCTCAATTAAACTCACTATACATTACTAAATTTTAACTTTTTTGATCATTTTATGAAAAATTGCTAACTGAGTACGGACTTGACTTGTCTACATTCAATCACAATGAATGACTGCCACTTTTGGAGAAACGGGCCTAGCGTCTTATTGACAAAGGAGCTATCGTTATCTCCATTAAATGTAGCCTGTAACACTTCATTTAATTTGTTGGCATCAGAAGGTATTGGTGTACGACTACTGTACCTACATATTTCTAACCAAAGATGATAATCTAAAAGTTTCAATTCCGAATAACGCGGAGACTTTTTGCATGGCCATAGGCAGATGATCAAAATTTAGAATTATCAATTGACGTGATTCCACACATAAGTTATTTAAATACGTGTCAAAGAGACACTAGTGTGGATAATATCTGTTGATTATGTAGCGAAGCCTATAATTCTAATTTAAAACTCCGGGCTTGACAAAGCTTACGGGGATTTCAGCAATTGCCTGCTACTTAAAATAAAAATAGATAAGTAAAACTCTACCAATGTATTCAGCGATACAATGCTTTATATTTAAAAATGTTGGGTTGTGACGCTAAAGAGGGTATCATTTGACTTGTACCCAAGTATTTTCATGACGAATTATATTGGAAAAATAATGATAATGATGATAATAATAGTAATAATAACAATAATAGTAATAGTAAAGAGCCCCTGGGATTGATCCGCACTGATGGGAAGCGTCCGGACGGTGTCTCACAAATTCCATAGGCAGAGGGCAAGTGTGTTACCTGGGACGTCACCGTTACTGACACTTTCTCAGTAAGTAATCTCGGCCTATCTTGCGCTGCTGCTGGTGCTGCTGCAGAGACAGCGGCTAATCGGAAAACTCTGAAGTATGCCGAATTCTCTAGCAACTATTTCTTCATGCCTATTGCCTTTGAGACCATGGGCCCCATCAACTCTGTCGCATCACGAAGTAGGCAGGAGGACCAACGCCATTACTGGTGATCAGCGGGTAAGAGCTATTCTTTGGCAGCGACTGTCTATAATTGCTCTCCAGCGTTTCAATGCAGTATGTGTCAGTGGCACTATGGCTAATGCGGCTTCCCAGAGTGTAGAGGAATTATTTTAATCGCTTCTTTTAAAACTTTTAATTAAACAAAGTCTCTTTTATCTTATTTTTAGCCCAGGGCCCTTTACAGCCCAGGGCAAAAATAATAATAGTAATAATAATAATAACACATAAAGACACTTCTGGCGATTGACAATGGAGTACCGGTTGAAGTAATCCATGATGACATTTATGAACTGCAGCATCATCATCTTTTAAACTGCCCAAAGAAGTCTAATGGTAGAACAGTCTGCGACGACCAGATGAGGAACAACTTCCAGGCGAGCCCCTCCAGGAGTCGACATCTCTCCACCACCACCCCACTCCTTCGCTCCACTTCTGCGTCCTGTCCATCCAATATAGATCCGTGACGCATCCGGATATTGTCCCCCTACAGGGTACGTCCACTCAGTCCGAAATCTTCTGCGGATGTACAACCAGGCTGTTCAGGAACTTGTGGGAATTTGTGCCTCAGATTTTCGTCACGAGAGGGCGGAGCCTCTGTTCTCAGTAAGGATTATTCCATGACTAAACGAGACTACAATCACGTGATCAGCACGCCGCTAATAGTCGTCAGCAGCGAACCACCTAAATCCGGTCAGGCACTCACAGTGACATCACCACTGGTCTTCCATCCCCCCTCCCCCTGAGATTCCGTTTGTCTTTCAGTGTGAGGGATCTAGCTTGGATCTAAGACCACCCGAATGTGGTCACGAGATGCGCAAGAGCAGCTCAACAACTATGTCGACAGATCTTGCGATAGTTACTTCATACAAGCAGATTGAGTCAGAGGACCATCACATCTCTGATCGTTTAAGAATGACTTTTATCTTATGTTTAGCCTAGGGCCTAGGGCCGACCAGCGCTGCTGCTGGTGATCGGCTTGAAAAGCTTGGCAGCTACTATCTATTTCTCTCCATGGATTCAGTGCTGTCTGTTTTGGTGGAACTATTGGTAAATGCGGCTTCCCAGAGTGTATACTGTTTATTTTAAACGCTTCATTTTTTATAATAAATTACTAATGATGATAATAATAATAATAATAATATGTTTATTTTTATTGTTATTATTATTATTATCATTACTATTAATAATAATAGTAATAATAATAATAATATTTTTATTATTATTATTATTAGTAGTAGTTGTTGTAGTAGTAGTAGTAGTAGTAGTAGTAGTAGTAGTTGTAGTAGTATTAGCAGTGGTAGTAATAGTAGTAGTAGTAGCAGCAGTAGCAGTAGTAGTATAGGATGGAATTGCAGAGGATGATGAGAGAAGCTTCAGATGTTAGGATAAAGAGGCACTTCAGAATGAACAAAGTCACGAAGCTGGCATGGCTTCGTGATGCGGCCCGGTCGGTCACTCCTTTCATCTCTATCTCTCAGCTGCGCATCGACCACTTGTGTGCGTGTATTCTGCGTGAGACAGTCGGCCATACTAAGTGGCCTTTCTAGGAACAAGTCTTTACCATTTTTACAAAATACAAATTGAAAAATAAATAGAACAACGCACCATACATAGCAATAGAGGTTGTGTAATTGCTCTTATAAGTAGTAGACTCTTTAGTAATTTGGCATTTTGATGCAAATCGATGCGTTTACTGGTGTCCGGATGACACTATTTCCTTAACTAAGTATCATTTGTGGCGTATGAGAGTACCCGTGTTGTGTCCGGGTTGCTGAAGAATAGACAAACCGTTGACTTTATGACACGTGTCGTATAAGGAGACTAACGCACTAAGATCTAGACCAACATCAGAAAGGGTATCCAGTTGAAGAGCGCCATGGCTCCAGAAATTGATAGAAAATTTTCAAAAACCAATAGAAACTTTCATCACCCCACAGAGAGAAATGGCAAAGGTCTATTAGTATCCCGACTCTTGCTAAACTGAGATTCAAGGGAAGATGATGATGACGATGATGTTGAGGATGAAAATGTTGATGATGATAATAAGATGCATGGTGGTGATGATGAAGATGATAACGAAAATGATGATGATGATAATAATGATGATGGTGGTGATGATGATGATGATGATGAATAGTATACACTAAATCTAATGCCGGAACTCAATAATGGTTAATTCGCTCCCCAATACTGCTTAACAGTGGCCACACACGATCAGTTTTGCCATCAATCTCATCTGTTCAGATATATGTTCAGATATCTGAACAGATAAATTTGATCGTGTGTGGCCGCGTCAGATTTGAAAACTGACGAGAGGACTGATGACCTAGTTTCTCCACACACGATCAAATTTAACTGATCAAACTTATCTGAATAGATATCTGTTCAGATATCTGAACAGATAAATTTGATCGTATGTGGGCAAAAACTGATAGGAAAACTGACGAGTGTCAGTTTTCAAACCTGATGGGAAAACCATCAAACTCATCTGAACAGATATCTGTTTAGATAAATCTGATCGTGTGTGGCCGCGTCAGTATTCAGATCTGAAGACTTGTCCCGCTCACAAAGACTTTTGGCGCACTTGTCGGACTAAACTTATTTTAATTTGAGCATTCTAAGGAGACATTAATTTCCTAATTGAGTAGTTAAAATAAAAGTATTATAAATCACAAAGATGCTTTTGACATACAGATATAAGCGTTACCGAATTAAATATCATTATTAAATTTCAATATTGACTTTAAAATAAATTGCATGACTAGTGGTGCAGTGATAAAGAGCTCGCCTCTAGAACGAGAGGTCGCGAGTTCGGGACTGCGTTGCGACGTGAAAAATAAAAAAATAGTCGTGCAAACATTATATACGCCAAATCGGTATATATACGCGACTTTAATGTTCTCATTCCTATATTGACCCTTTCATTTCGACCCCGAGTAGGAACATAGGGGATGCTAAACGGCGTTTTTAAATTCAATATTGAACACCTTCGCTTGACAAATTAAAATTTTACGAACAAAGAATAACAATTTTGTTTATAGTCAATCTCTATTGTATTTATCAACAATAAAAATGCCATGCGCAATTTATCCAGTGTTTCACAATCTCCCACGATAATGACACTTCATCAACAGGCCGTTTGGCGGGATTTAGCGCACTTGGTTTAGTTGCGCGTAAACTATCGAAGTTAAGCTACACCGACTTTAGTTAGTACTTTGTGAGTGACCACCTTGAAAGACCGAGTGTTGACAGCTTAGGAAGGAAAAAATTCCAAGGTGATGGAAGGTTATTCATAAATCCGTGTCGGCTGCAATTAATGCGCCACCAAAAGGAAACGATTACTAATAACCATGGAGAAGAAGGAGGAAATGGGCATTAAACAAGCATCTGTGCTTCCTGACTCAGTGTGCCGTTATTTTATGTTATGTTATATAATATTATAGGCCTACATGTATGAGACTTTGCCTATACGAGGATGCAGAAATATAAACTAAATAGTGACAATGATGCAGAATACTTAATGATGTAGAATACCTACCATGTGGGAGTACAGACTATAACTAGTATTATATTATACTGTTGTATTGAGAGTGAAGTATTGGGTGGATATGGCGTAACGGTTAGAGTGTTCGCCTCGCATGCAATTGGCCTGGATTCAAACACGCAAAACACTGAAGAAACACAGACTAAATGTGATCTACATGAATGGTGAACGTAAATAAAACTAATGATAATAGTTGAACTTGTGCATACAAAATATGCAGGGGTTTAATTTTAAATTGAGATTAAAAAATAAAATAATAAAAATGAACCTATTAAATCATTAAATGATACTTCCATCATTTGGACAGCCACCATCAATCAGGAGATGGGTAGCTCTCAAATTAGTAGTTTAAATAACTCAAAAATATATTGATTGACTGTAGTAATAACAACGCCAGTCACACGCGCTGCAGCCTGGAAATGATTGTCAGCTAATTAACATAACTGATCTGATATCTGAACAGTTAAATTTGATCGTGTGTGGGCGATCATCAGTTTTATCTGCTGATAAATTTGACCGTGTGTGGTCAAAATATCTGTTCAGATCTCAGATCTGAACAGAAAAATTTGACCGTGTGTGGACGAATCAAATTTATCTGAACAGATATCTGTTCAGATAAATTTGATCGTGTGTAGCCACTTTTAGAAGTTATTTAGCAGGAGGTTAATTACAGCAGATAGGTCTTTACATGGTTTGGCCTATAAAATATCAAATCATTGATAGCTGTACATGTAGCCACTTCTATTGCTATTATCATAAGATTACAGGAATAGGAAAATTGCGAAATAACAAACTTTAGAATTAATGAATTTAAAAAAACAATGCTTGATTGATTTGTATTATACTATCTACTACGAATATACAGTGATAAATATGCCAAAAGCTAGTATTAACGTCAGTTTCCTCACTCGAAATCGATATTAGTGACGGGCGAGTTCAGAATTTGAACCCCGCACATACTGATCCGCGGTCGAATATCTTACCGTCACTGGCTCCAGCCGTGTAAACCAATGTGTGTAATTTACGTGCATACCTGTTCTAAATCTAAAAGTATGCTAGGTGTTTAGATAATGCCCCACGTATATAAATAAATACACATACAGATAGAGTTTTACATTATTCGTTTTGCTAGCATTGTGTCGGAATGCATCTAAACAGATGCTGCCAGATAAGAAAAAAAATCAACGATCTTTGTAAAGTTGTTACTACAGTATCAGGCAAGCTCTGATCCATGGTACCACTCCTATCTAATTGTTATTCTTGTCGCTCTCCCAGCTCATCATCAAATACAAGGAATATAAAACAATATCTCAGTACAGCGATTCCACCGACACTGCAACCATTGACCCATGAAATCATCCCACCCCCAGTAAACTCCCATCCTCTCCCCATTGATTCCCATCCTCTCCCCATTCCCCGCTCAGAGGCGGAGTTGTTTGTTATCCCTATCCATGTGGTCAGCTGGGTCTGACGTCAGCAGAATCTACGCAGCCTATTGTCCGATTTCCATAAGGGAAGAATTACTTGTGGCTTGTGGCTTTACTTTTTGTCCGTAAATAAAAATTATAGCTTAGTTCTCATTATCGGTATACTTGCCTTTATGTATTTGTTTCGATTCAACAGAAGTTCGGTTAAAACAAGTAATTAATGAAAATTAAGTTATTTCATACGTCATATCATATCACAAATTTGAATAAATAAATATGTACTAGTTCAGGCATATAAAAACGCTAATGTTAACGACAATTTTCTCACTCAAAAACGATGTCAGTGACGGGTGAGCCCAGGATTTGAACCCGGCGCATACTGATCCGCTGTCGAATATCTTACCGTCATCGTTACTGGCTGGAGCCAGTGTCAATATCATATGGACAGATAATTTATCATCTCTCTCATAGTTCACTGCCTATTGGCAGGTTCATGGTATATAACACCTTCACTCTTCTCTGTCTTCCGATTTCCTTTTCTTGTCCACACATGAGTGGGTCTTTAAATTATATAACATACCTAATCTCGGCCTGCCTCTGCCTCTTTTTCCTTTCATTCTACCTTCTATGACCTCTTTTATTAGACTTTTTCCCTTAGAATGTGTCCTATCCAGTTCCTCTTCCTATTACTTAATGCATTTATAATCTGTCTATTCGTACCAACTCTCTCCAGAACTTCCTCATTTGTACCCTTTGGAGTCCAGCTAATCCTCTCCATTCTTTTCAAAATCCACATTTGTAATGCCTCCAGTTTCCTAATATATTCCTTCCTTAAGGTCAATGATTCACATCCACACAATAGCGTGGTACAAACCAAGGTTTTCATTACTTTTATCTTTGTGTCTTTCTTGGACTTTTTGTTAAATGTTCTTTTCTATTACCGAAGGCCACTTTTGCTTGTGCAATCCTATAGCATATTTCAGTCTCACAATTCCCGTCATCGGTTATGGTATGACCCAAATATTATATACATATACATGTATATACATATATACATGCAAGTATATATATATA
>CAJHZI010000821.1:0-90000 GCA_905160935.1 Enchytraeus crypticus | reverse complement strand
ATATATATATATATATATATATATAACATGTATGTTATAGATATAGCATCAGTTAATGTATAGAGATCATTGGACAGATATAGTGAGGGACAGCACACACACACACACACACACACACACACAGAGAGAGAAGAGAGAGAGAGAGAGATAGAGAAAGGAGAGAGAGAGAGAGAGAGAGTTATAGGCAGAAAGCAAGTGAAGTAAAACATATTAAATTACGCACGTATCAATGCTATGCTGAAGTTACATTCACCTTGAAGCCTGAATTATTTGCACTCATTTTGTTGATTACTTGTAGCGGTTGTCACCTTTTCATGTAATTGTTGACAATTAGGGGCCTAGCCTGCGTGCTTATTGCACTTTCACATAATAGTGTGCATAGGTATTTTAATAGTTAAAATATCATTATTATAAATATATTTTGTTTTACAGTTTGGCAAAAATCGCTTATTAAGATATGAGGTATTATTGTAAACATGTAGGCCTAAAAACAAACATTAAAATTAATTTCAATTTTTCAAATATTCAAAAACATCAAGCTTTTCTTTAGGACTCATTTTTGAACCGGAGCCTAGAACCGGATTTAGATTATAACATCGCACAAGTCCTCTTGGCTGATTCTGCTGCTGGTTGTGAAATGAAGTTAAGATTTCCTCAGAGCAAGGGAGACTTTAGACTTCTAAAGTGTGTCTGATAAATACTTCTCCTCGTTGGCTTTTGCTCGTTAGTTTTAACCCTTTGACTCCCTCTTCTAATCCCTCCGCAAAAGCGCAGTATTTTTTCTGGAACTTTCCGATCGGCTAGCGTCCAATCCATCGTGCTCCATTGCTGGTCCGGTCACGTGGTTCCGGCGGGATTAGGCTGTCTGCGAAGGGTTGTAACTTAATGATTTAACAGACAATGGTCTGTGAGCGGAATACATTACTCCCTCTGGCGAATCGCTCGACAGTAAATGCTCAACGTCCGACCGTCTTGACAAATGCCTTCGCGACTCGAATACTGATTTAGTCAGGTTTAAATCGAAGCCCTCCCCGCCCCATCAGCTTCTTCGTCAAGCCAGCAGGGATGCTCAGCATTATGTGGCTTATCGGATGGGCAGAAAATATACAGGCCGCTCTTAAAGTCGGTGGGTTCGCTGGGTTCGCCTAACAGGGGTCCACTGGCTTAAAGTGTATTGCGAACCTGCGCTATTTAAGTTCGCAATGGTTGGCAACGATTTGCAAATATGCTAGGCCGAATTTTCGGATTTTTACAACGAAGCATGCGAAGCAGAATTGTGTTTCATGAGACAGGGAAAGAGAAAGAGCTACAAGTCATTTTAGTCGGTTTTTAGCCTACTCGTATGTCTTCAATACTTCTACCTTAAAGTGACGCAGTCAGTAGGAACCCAAAAAGATTTGATATGATTAGAGATTGGACTTGAAAATGATAAAGTTGGATTAAAAAATGAAATGAATCATCATGATTAAAATTCATGTTAGACTTTTTCTGCAATTACCAGAGTTTAGAAACCGATTCGGCTCAAAAGTTATTTCTAAAGAAAGAGCTTCAAACATATCACATCTAATATATTGCCTTATATCAACTATTGTCAGGGAGTTAAATTCTTGCTTTTCAAATGCGTTATAACTTCGTACTGGTTTTGATTCTACAATTTAATAGAGACAAAGATTTTGGGTTCGAAATGCTGAATTAAGGTTGTAAATGCATAAAACTGCAGAATTCTGACAAAAATCATTACGCATTAATCATTACGGAGTGATTCTTATTGATGAATAAGTCTTTGATAAAAATAAAAAGGTATGCAGAAAATTGAGTTATGTTGAACATATACAGGTATATATGTTAAATATATTTAGAAATGGAACGAAATTGCTGACACAATAGAGTGCATCAAATAGCCACAACCTTTAAATAACTAAACTTGAATAAAAATTATAAAGATCAAAGTTAATGTAATCAATTTTTGTTTTAATATTAAGTAATCCTTATGATTATGCGTGATAGTCAATTTTATCTACTTTTGATATGCATTCCCATCCATAACTCAAATCAAAATAATTTTCATAGGAAATCAGCACTAACAGATCTTTACACAAGTTAGCCTTCCCTCACAAGCATTTATATGTGTATATATGCACAATCTAAAACGTAGTATATCAACCGGCTTAAAATATCATTTTTGGAAGTTTGTAAGAAAAAATACATTGGGATTTCGAACTCTTCTTCATGAGGTATTTTCAACATGATTCAGTTGCAGGGTTTCATCCATCAGCATTTGTAACGATTCTATGCTTCTATCCCAGCAGTGATTTAGACGACCGTCCATACAGCCGATATCGTACGACCTCACCTGAATTCTTTACTCGTGAGCGCTTAATACAAGCATCTTTCTTTATTTGTCTCGCCCATGCTTGAGCTGACCCATCAATCATCGATCTGCGAGAGGTAAGTCTGATCCATTACCCTGATAGCATTGATAGCCTGCCCACTGTGGACGTAGCAGCCTGTCTGGATTTAGATTGAATTACTCAGAGGAATACTGATGGGATATAATGCTGAGTACAGCAATGCGCGTAGGCTTTAGAACAACGTTTGCCTTTAGATGATTTTGAAATTACAATTATTTAATATAAATAAAATATCTCTCCTTGTTTTGTCCGGGTTGCTTGAAGTAGAGACCAACCTTGTACTGCACTTATAGTAAAGGGCAACATAAAACTAAGATCCAAACCAACGTCAGAAAGGGTATTCGTTTGGTGAGCGCCTAGGCTCCAGAAATTGCTACACAAATTTTAACGAATAGAATGGATTGGACGTATTCTGATTGATGTGGGACATAGAGAATTGGATAAGATATATTCGTATCCTTATCGTGGGTTAAGCTGGGATCCTAAGGAAGATAAAAAGCTAAAAAGCTAATGTTAACGTCAGCTTTCCCGCTCGAAAGCGCCGTCAGTGATGGGCGAGCTCAGGATTTGAACCCCGCACATACTGATTTGCGGTCGAATATCTTACCGACATCACCATTGGCTCCAGCCATGATGATGATGATGATGATTGAACCCCGCACATACTGATCTGCGGTCGAATATCTTACCGACATCACCATTGGCTCCAACCATGATGATGATGATGATGATGATGATGATGATGATGATGATGATGATGATGATGATGATGATGATGATGATTATGATGATGATGATGATGATGAATATAATTAAATTTAATTAAATAAGTTTCCGGTTGGTAGTGGACTTGCTTAATTTATCATGGACACTATAATGAAGAAGATATGAAGCAATGAAGATTTGACGTCCAGTATTCATCCCCGAGGGTGATGTCAGAAACGTTTCAAGTGGAACATACAACCACCAGTAGTTCTACATAAGATACTAAGATGAGCTTTGCCAAATTAAATTAGTCTTACTACAGCCAAAACGAACAGGTAGACTAATTAAATATCAAAATGTATTATTTAGTCAGTTAGTTTAGATGCAGTAAATATTCGTGGATCAGGGCAACGTATATTAGTAAATAAAAAATGCATTTAAAGGAAAATTGAAGGGCCTGATTCTCAGATCAGATAGATGAACGTTATAGTCTGCATCCTATAAATTGAATGATGAGATCTAAGGTGTTATTTACTAATTTGGAATTTTAATAATTCATATTAGAAATAGTAAGATTTTACTATTTGTACTTTGTATTTAGTTGAACAGGTGTTAGATAAGATCCGGCTGAGATAAAACAATTTGTTTAGTAGTACGCAAGAGTTATTAAATGTTTGATCAGAAGTATGACTAACAAATTTCTTGCTAATGCACTCCGGTAAATATACATGTAAGAATAATAAAAGTAAAAATAATAATGATTATAATCTTTTAATTTATAACATTTTGTTAAAATCTATCAATATAATTTCCAACTTTTATTGGCTTTACTTTTGCTCTCGATTCACACGACATTTGTAGAAACTTTGTGTCTGTTTATACCTAGTGTGTACTTCATGATCATCTTCGCTTGAATCCCAGTTTAACTATGGGGTCGGAATTAGAAAACTTCATAGCAATTTTCTGAAATCTATGCGCTCACCTAATGCTAATTTAATTCCCTTTCTGGTATTTGTTTAATCTCATATTTTTGTCACCTTATGCGACACTTGTACTCCTCGGTTGGCCTATTCTTCAGCAACCCAGACACAACACGGGCAAAAATTATATAATTTCATATATATATTTCATATATATTTAAACACCAGTGACGTTTGGGTGTTTACTAACATTAAATATATGCAGTAATTACCAATTTACATGTACTGTAATAGAGTTCTCAACAAATCTATTCCCAACTTTATTGATGCTTTTCTAAGAATTTCGTTTCTTCGATTCCATAAAGATTAAGTATTTAATCATTGAACCGTGCAATGAATATCTACTTAAACTTTATGTAATCGAACAAACGCGATAAAACAAATCTTGCAGTGTTTTGCGCTGTAAATATTATTGAACAATAATATTTACATTATTTAACTATAATATGACATCAGTTGACTATAATTAATTATTAACCGTCACAATTTCATTTAGATATACCGAAGCCCAAATCGACAAACAAGGACTGTAGAAAGACTCGACCAGTGGCAGTTAATTGTCAAGTGCTGCACGTTAAGACGTCAACCGATGGAAGAAAAATGATTTCTTCAGAATCCTTCGACTCATGAACTAGCGGAAAGATGCCGTCGAGCGTCATCGGTCAGTGCTTGAGGAGATGAGGAGAGGAGGAGAGCGGCACAGAATCACTGGTCTAGTGGGGGACCCTCACTAGGGTTTGAGGGCTTAGTCCCCCCTTCATTGTACAACCTCTCATCTTACGATCATCCTTCACTGAGGAATAAGATTTGCCTAAACTTACCCCAACTCAAGTCTAGTTTATTTTAACATCAAATTCCTCTTTCAAAAAAGCTTAGTAGTACGTAGTACTAGTACTGCTTAATATTGCTTATCTGTAGACACATATTAAAACAGCAGTGCAAACATTTGAGCTCATACAGGAAATTACGGTCTCCAGCTTATTTGTTACTAATGTCGTATTCTGATCTAATAGTGGCTTGTCTTAGTAATGAGCTCCATTGCCTTGTCTAACCCTTTGAAATGTATATATTATAAATTAAACAAAAAAGTACTTCATTTTTTCTTAATTAATTTTCGTATAATTAAAAGTTGTTTGCGGTATTTTGATCTATTTTGATAGGCCTAATAATTGTTAAAGTTTGTTTCATTTTAAAGTTTTGGAATGAAGAAAAGCAGATATTTGCGTGACATCACTCATAAATCCTGGAGTAAATTATGCATCAGCTAGTGTTTATTTGTCGTATCTATACACCAGCTTCACTACCAATCAAGTAACGATTTGCCTCAGATGATCGGTTGAACCGTCATCATTTTTGTTAAATCTTTAATTAATTGATCAATACATAGATTCAAGACATGTAGATTGATTAATTGGTTAAGTTATTTCATAATCACCGAACGCTACATTTCACAAGTTCGTTATTCTCCTTCTTTCAGCCAAACGAGAGACTAAATCAAAACACTTTTTTAATCATAACATATGAGTTGCAGAATTCGTAAAAGCCTATCTGGAGCATTTATCGTCAATTTCGTCAGTTAAAGATGATTTAGATAAATTTAATTTGAGTATGTTTAAGTTTTGCAACTCGCATCGGGACTTGTCGTAGAAGGCAGCTGAATGTAACAATGCTGCAGACCATTACAGCAGCATTAACGTGAAAGACTGTCTGAACTTCCAGTTCCCATCTGACACCCGCCAATCTAATCTCCACCGTCCATTCCGGCTGAGCCTCGGCTACGGCGTCTTGTCCTGCCCGGAATATAAATACGACAATTAGTGTTTCAGGTCACGTGTGCAGGAGCTGAGGCTGCATCTAGCGGCAACCAACAGAATTAGTTGAACTGCGCACTATGATCATCAAACTGAACCAAGTTCCAGCAAATTCACTTGTTATTTTCATAATAGATCCAAAGTTGGACTTGCGATAGGTTCTAATATTAGTTTTTAAAAGTCATTTTAACGTAGGTTATTGTATCTTGTCTCGAAATGTTGTTATAGGGATAATATAGGAAAGACTACGGAATAATAGCGGGCAAAAATCAATCACAAGTAGCTGGAATGTCATTTGAAATCTCTGAATGGTAAATGTGTATCAGGTGGCGTTATGAAATGTTAAATGATTGATCCTGGACTGTTTGGAGCCTGAATATTTGATTCCTGAACTAACAGAGCGAAGAATAAAATGTCGAACATTTGCAGAGCGGTTAATGGGTGATACATTCCTAGCAGTTACCTAACTATTTAAACATCTCTCGTTCGATCGTGCCTATTGGAAGTTTTAAAGCACCTTGTTTTTCACATAATTGTATCTCCTGCCTTTTCTTCATATCATCATTGGAATGTCGAATCATCCAGCTTCACAAGTCTCGGTCTTTTCATCACAGTGTAACCATGAAGGTGATGGGAAGCTTTTGCATCACAGTGTAAGTCGATACTCTTATGACTCATCAGAAATATAACGCCAAGTGTTACATTTCTGTTTAAAAGAATTCACCGGTCTACAGAGTATAATTTTGTACATCTATGTTTGTCCTGTAATTTCATTTATGTTGTCCTATAATTTGTTATTACTGAGTTCACAATTAATCATAGCACTTGCTGAATATCATAATAGGACAGAGTTTGCAGCAACCGCAACTTACACTATTTATATTTTATTCTCCGTTAAAGTTTGAAGCCTCTCTGGCAGGATGATACTTATCAACCTATTCACCAGATGTCTCTGGTAGAATGATATTTGTCAAACTATTCACCAGATGTCTGCTTCAATATTCTATTTTACAGACAATTTTTTGTGAAGAAGCTTAATCCCACAAAAGAAGTGTACAATAAAATTTTTGTTTATATTTTGTCGCAAACCAGTCAAAGGTGAGAATCAAGACCAAAGCTTGCATGATTAAGTAACACACACATGTATGTTGGGAGGGTATTTAGAGCACTCAGTTAATTAAGATGCGCGTAATTGAAAGAAGTAAAGCTACGTTTGTCGCGGTAAGTTCGTTGTGGGCGACCACTTTGGAAAACCGAATGTCGACAGATATATGTAAATAGTCCCCATGGTGTTGGAGGTTAAAGAATAAATCCGCGCCGGCTGCTATTGGAGCGCCAATAAAAGGCAACGATGACTAATTAATAGAGGAAAAGGAGGAAATAACGAAACCTACAAAAACAGCAACTAAGAAAGAAAACTATGTAGCACATGCGGTATGTCATGTGTGTAACTATCGGAATAAAAATAATAAATAATTAACGCAGATTACACGATGGATTACAAAGGTTATCAATGCTACGTATAGATAATCTTCTCTGAATGAGATAGAGAGCCAGAAGGACCATGAATCATTTTCGACACACAGAGATTAACCTTGAGCTATGAAACCTTAAATAAAAGTCATATTCAACCCTCGGATGTATCCACACATGATCACTAAGAATTACTGATCCATGTGATCTACTTGATCTATTTGTTTGCTCGTGATTCATTTGATTCTCGTATCCACTTTATCCTTGTATCCACTTGATCCATATGTCCAGTTGATCCACGTATCCGCTTCATCCGTGTATCAACTTGATCCTTGTATCCATGTATCAACTTGATTCACGCGATCCACTTGCTCCTATTAATCGATTCTGTAGAAAGTACAGACCTGAAGGTTGTCACTTTATTGAAACAAACTGAACAAAATAAAAATATTTTTGTTTTTCAAGGTTAATTTCAGGCTTAATATAAATTAATGATGGATGCTACTGAGAAACCTTTAACGCGACAATAGTTAGTTGGGACCAATTTGGCTTCCTTTGGTTATAATAAATAAAAATAAATATAGCAATAACTAATTGTAAAAAACGAGCATAAATTTTACTCAGTTTATTATGTTATAACTTTATCAGACATTAGAAAATATTTGATATCTGGTAAATAATAAGATGCTAATTAATTTAAAAATAAACTCTACTTATGATTAGTATTTCTCAGTATCCTAGCACTTACTTATCTCAACATCTATCTGGAATTCTCATTCATGTATTCTTCAAAAGTCTTTTTGAATCACATCAGCAATTGCTTTCCTATAAGCAGTTACATTTTACAGTTAAAGACCGACCTTTTCAATGTCTCCATTACCTCTGGTATGATGCGTTACGACCAACACTCGTTACGACCTCTTTGTTTAATTTCCTATCTTTGAACTGGTCCAAAGATTGGGAATTCCCTTTCTTCTTGATTTTGAATCTTGCACCATTTTTGGACCTTTTCTCTTGTCGGCTTGAGCTTGCTTCCATAATACCTGATCTTGGCATTGACGACAGTAGCACTCTAATTGTTGTGATTGATTTTGCTAGCAGCTTTCTAATAGACGTCAAACTATAAATTGATTAAAATAAAAAATAAACAAAATCTTTTCATTGATTCGGAAAATTACAAATCAATTCATATTTACTATAAAAGTAAATATGCAGCTCAAGTCATCATCTGAACATTTGCATAATCAATATTCCTTTAATATCTGCACGACGTCATGATGAAAGAAATTGAACTTATTTGTCATTTATTGTGACAATTGAAGTCAGTTGACAGTATGGAGAGAAGCTATACTGAGCTTCTGTAGCACGATGGCATACTTTATCACAAGTATTTTAAACAATATTACTTCAGGTAAAATCACACTCATTTTGAAATTAGATATTAGAAATTAATGCAGATGGGTTAAGGCATGGATTGAAAATAGGCTACTTAATCAGGTTACGATGAAACTTAAAACGTACAATAATTTTTAACAAGAGAGATAACAAAAGTATAAGGGATTGCTTTTTGTCAATTATTAGTAACGTTATTTGATGATCCTCATACAAAGGAATCTTCAATTTTCGAGATTTCTATTTTCCGATCGACTATCATTCAAGTGTCTTAGAAAGTCAACTTTTTATTATCAATCGTCACGTATGGCATATATCAAGTTTAGTATCACAATATAATTGTTTCATTTAGATTTGCTCGAAGAATATCCATAAAGAAATTCTGATTACTACGTCGCTGCGAGCAAGTCTGGGCGGAAGAAAGGAGTAATTTCGTATGAAGAGTGTCGCTAATTGGAGCGGGAACCGACGCAGAAGTAGAGACGATGTAGTTTCTTGACATGACCGTTCAGGTATGAAATGCGATATCGGTATTATTGTCGAGTGAGGTAATGAACTTACCTTTAGATGAAGAAACTATTTCTCAATTCCTTCGACCAATCAGTGAGTATAAGTTTATTGTGCCTGGGGGAGGGGCTAGTTCCTAGGGGAAGGGCATACATCGAAATAAGTACAGGGGAGAATTTGAATCCTGATTAGAATAAGCTCTATGTCGAAATCGGCTTGAAATCAGTTTGTTTTTCTGAAGGAAGAATAATTTTTATTTATGAACAGACATGAACTCATGCGATAATCAATGCTTCGACACGTTGTTACTGAAGAACGATGAGACAATTTACGAGGCAGATGAAAACTCATAATTTAGACGTAATTTACGTATATTAGTACTCTATATGAACGATTTAAACTCAGAGTTTACTTAAAAGTTCTTTTCCTTCTTCCGGTGCACTGCCAAACAGCAGGTCAATAGATTAAAAACTCTTCCAATCAATTCTATACTCAGGCTTTCTTTTCATCTATATACATGTGTATGGATGAATTAGCTATCAAATTATCCGACAACACATAACTTGGTCTTTCTCTAAATCGTTTCCCCTGCAATCTTCTTCTATTACATCTTTATGCAAACCATACCCATTTAGAAAATTTCTTATCCAGCTTTTTTCTATTTCTTCTCACATTTATTATCTGTCTATATGTACCAAATCTCTCAAGGATTACTTCATTTGTAATTTTGCGAGTCCAACTAGTTGTTTACATCCTTCTCCATAACTAAATTTCCAAAGCCTCTGGTTTCCTGACATCCTCTATCCATAAGGTCCACTTTTCAAATCCGTACAGAAGTATCGACCACATCAATTTTGCACAATCTATATTCGTGTTTTCTCAATACCCTTTATTATGTGTTCTTTACTCATTGCTAAAGTCTCTTTAGTTTGTGCAATGCGTCATGTTTTCCGTTTCGCATTTTCCATCATCCGTAATGGTGTGGTCCAAATACTTGAAGCTTCTTACCTATTTTAATCGTGTATTGTTCAATGCAATAGCTTATTTACATCCCTTTAATTCCTAGATACTCTCATCACGTTTGTTTTTATTATATTCATCTTCATATACCTAAATGCCTTGCCTCAATGTCGAGTAATTCAGCCCTTTGTAATCCTTTGCAATTCTAACATAAGTTGATTATCTGCAAAACCTCACATTTTTCAGGAATTTACATCCAGTCGCTATTCCTTCCTCAAAACCTTCCATCGCCCCCATCATTTCTTGTCTTACCCTCCGTCCTACTATTCCTTGTATACACCCACATCCAAGAAACCTTGCTAAACTTTGCCAATTGCATTCTGGTTCATGTACAATGTACAAATTTAAAATTAATCATATAACTCTCAAGTAAATTCCTATCATTCTCAAGATCTCTAGCATTACCCAGTTTATTCTATCAAAAGCTTTGCAATATCTTTGAAAAATATTAATACATCATATGCATAATCTAAGCTACTTGTACATTCGCAAACAATTAGCATTACTCTTATTGCTTCTCTAGTACTTCATCCTTTTCGAAGAACAAACTGAGTTACTCAGTATTGCATCTGCGTTTGACTTAACACAATTATTTAGTATTATAATAAGAATTTATATTCATGCGCTATTTAGCTTATTGTACTGTAGTCTGAACAGTCCACAACATTAGATTTTTGGGAATTGGAATCATCACAGTCTTTGTGAAATCGCCTGGTCAGGTATCTGTACTGTACACGTCCATGAAAAATTTTGCAAGTTTCAATACTGCATCTTCCTCAGGCATTTTAAGAAATTCTGTTCGTACCTTATCTACCACTGCCGCTTTTCCTTTTTTCATGTTTCTAATTGCTTAATGAGTTTCGTCCTTCGTTATATTTGGTCCTTCTTCATCATTCCCTACTATAGTTTATTCTTCTTAAAAATGTATTAATAGTTTTCTTAATCCTGTACCTTTGGTTTTCCTTCACTGTCATACGGATACTCAACCTATCTTTCTACCATTTCTTTATATCACCCATCTCTGTCTTCAGCTCACCATCCTTGCTATTAAAATAACGCTATACATATAATTTACTACGATTAATTGCTCGTGTGCGTGAAGACATAGGCCTAATCAATCCTCCATGATTTGCGAGGAATTGTATATTTTTCTTGTGTTTCTAATGACTTTACCAATTAAGTGTATGATGATATTAACGTAAGAAAGTCACAAATAGCTAACGAAAACTTTTTACAAATTAGTATCTAAAATTTCAAAGTTCTGACTGATTAAGATTTAAAATGAAAAATGTCCTCAGATCTTTCAGAGTTAATATTTACTGGCATGGTACATATTCTTTGTGTTGAATATCATTACGCGTAATACTTGCATATTTGTAAAAATGAACAAAGTATTCTCAATGTTTTAAAAACATCAAGATCTCTAATAATTTTTACCATACCTAGTGTGCAGTAAATAACATGATTGGAACGACTTTTAGACCCTCGATTTGAATCCTACCGGATCGCCCTTTGTGTTAATCCTTACTATGCACAGTGCATGCTGAGTTAAACTGAACTTTATTTTATTAATTTTTGTATTTTGTTTTAGATCTAATTACATACCAAATTGTATGAAGATTGTTAAAGACTGAATATACAGACTACTATTAGACACCAAATTACGTAATTATTATGTGGAGTACTCAAAAATTAAAATGTATAAAAAACTCTGGAAGGCTAAATGTCTGGAAATCTGTGAAAGACTAAATGTGTGAAAGACAATGGAAGACTGATTGAATGTATGACTGTGAAAGTTTTCATCATCGATTATAAAGAAACACGTCCATTTTATTGGCTATTTTAAATTCTGTATTGTATTTTCCGCTACGGGAAAATAAAGAAATGAAAGGTAAAACATCAAATCCAGTCATTTCATCGTACTGACTCTACATTCCCGCCGGGTTTAGCGATAGATTGGCCATCATTGACGCTTCTCGTCTTAGCGAAGCTTCTTAGAGGCTCTAATTCAGAAATCAAAACTTCTCAATCTTCATTAGGAAGCCAAGATCTAACCTCCGGGGCAATCGCCTGTCGTCACAAACGAGTAGAATAAGTTCTTCTCTTGCTATTCTTCCTCCATATGTCGCTTTTGCATCTCTTTATCCACTTCCTTACTTACTCGTCTTCTTTCTTCTGGACACTTTCTCTTCTTCTTCACGGACATTCAAGTTATTCCGCTAGTGAGTGCTCTCTCTTTCTCGAGAAGTCTATGAAGTGGCAAGTCCAAGTTACATATTTTTACTCAGTCTGATTTCACGCTTCAGATGGAGTACTTTATAAATTAACAAGTTAATCTTTCACAAAAGGCTATGTCTTATCCACATCTTATGTAGCCGAAGCTTAGGTTCAAAAGAAGAAAAATATGGCTTATGGGATGCTTTATCGTTGAGTTACGAAGTTGTTTAGTCGCCTTCGCGATGCATGCAGTTCGCTTTCGCGGATGGTCTATTCTTCAATGTTCTGGACACAACGTGAAAAAGAGAGCTCTATGTTTAAAAATAATTGTTGCAAATAATTTAAGAAATTTAAAATTGAAACCTATGCAAGAAGACGTGTCGAAGATTTGATAATTATTAGTTAAAGAAAAACAATAAGAAAAAACTCGGCAAATTTTTATATAGGCATAGGCCTATTACTTTTTTCCTATTCTTGTTTGACTTCTTAAAGTTGAAAACGTTTAATTTTGGAAACTGATTAGAAGTACATTTTTGCAAATTAACTTTTCTGCAGACTAATAAATTCAATATATCTAGTATATCTAAATATCTGTGATAATTGATGTAAAAGTGAATTCGACACCAATTTCTTTCGACTATCCAATTGTAAATAATAAAGGTGAAGTTAATATCACAATAAATGGTACGAAATTGGAACAGGTAAGGAGTTTCGCGTATTTGGGTCATACTATATGCCGATGACTGAAAATGTGAGACGGAAATATGCAGTAGGATTGCACTAGGAAAAGCGGCCTTTGGTAGTAGAAAAGAACTATTAACAAAAAGTCTAAAGAAAGACACAAAGATAAAGATAGTGAAAACTTTGGTTTGGACCACGCTATTGTATGGATGTGAAACATGGACCTTAAGGAAGGAAGATATTAGGAAACTGGAGGCATTGGAAATGGGGATTTGGAGAAGAATGGAGAGGATTAGCTGGACTCAAAAGGTTACAAATGAGGAAGTCCTGGAGAGAGTTGGCACAGATAGACAGTTGCTAAATGTATTAAGAAATAGGAAGAAGAGATGGATAGGACACATTCTAAGGGGGAAGGTCTATTAAAAGAGGTCATAGAAGGTAGAAGGGAAGGAAAAAGAGGCAGGGGCAGGCCGAGATTAGGTATGTTCGATGATTTAAAGACCCACTCATATGTGGAAATGAAGAGGAAGGCGGAAGACAGAGAAGAGTGGAGGCGTTATGTACCATGGACCTGCCAGTAGGCAGTGCACTAAGAGATCCCATTATATGACATTTAAAATAGATATTTAATACCAGAGTATTTATTAGTATATAATAAAAGGAGAGTCTAGAGTTAACAGCTTCGCGTAACTTTGTAAATGAAAAAAGAAAGTGTACACTTATTTAAAGTGAAATTTAAGCTTAATTTAATGGAATTCGAAGAATCGCAACAAAGAATTGGTATTAAGGTCTTTAAGAAGACTATCGACCAGGACTCTTCCAAAGAACCTACCCTTTCAAATCTACTGAGACTTTAGAGTAGTTAGATTTACAACTAAAAATATGGTTTTAGGACATAACGTTCTATGCTTCTAAATGATAAACGTAGGTTTTGTAAACTTAAAATGAATGTTTTCCTTTTGCATCAAAACTTGTTGCTCAAGATGAGTTCTGATCAACTGCATTGCCGAAACTACAATTTATGACTCATTTTATACAGAATATTGTAATTATCTTTGCGATTATAAAATTTAAGATTTTGCCACAGTAATATTTTCAGTCATATATCTGTCATATATATCTACACTGTGTTTTTGTAACTAATACCCCAAATTGTTTTAACAATAAAGTCGTAAGAAGTGGACCGATGTTCTTGAAATTTACCGTACTTGACCAGCAGCCAATTCTACCAAACAAAGAGAAATTTCGTTTGAATATCTTTAATAACGTGAAACTTATAGCTTCGCGAATAGGAGTGGGGTCAGATAAGAAATTTCCAATACAGGATTACGGACGTGTTACATGCAGCGTAAAATTATCTCTATAAAAGTAATAGCGAACATGTCACAAAATTTTAGCTAATGCTATATTGAAGAGCAATCAATTCTTGGCAAAATGACTTAAAATACGTGCTGATATGTTCTTAATTAGTAAAGTTATTGAACTTTTAATGCATGCATAACTATAACTGCGAAACTATAACTTTTACGTTATTGAAGATATTAAAACAAAATTTCTCTATGTTTGGTAGAATTGACTGCTGGTCAAGTATCGTAAATTTCAAGGACATCGGTCCACTTCTTACGACTTTATTGTTAAAACAATTTGGTGTAGCAGTTATAAAAAACACAGTGTATATGTCATATAGTCTATGTCAAATGTATAGCCTTTTATCTATGAAGTCAAAACTTCTAAGAAATGATTTAAAAATAAATCTATATCATTCATTGATAGATTCTCTGGTAAATTATTTAATTATCCTTAATTGTACACACAAAAACCAAAATGGAAGAGACCATAAATGAAGCCATTTTTGCTTATTTTCATTCAGAACATCTTGAAAAATGCATAATAAAATAACAGCCATCTGTTAGAAAATCTATAAGATAGGACAAGCATATTAACTAGCGCCTTCATGAGTCCCATGTGACCGGCTACAAGACATGTAAGTCTATCCAGAAACGATGACAACGATGTCTTTAAAATACATGTAGATAAGTCCATAAGCAGTTGCTGATAATTAACTAGTCCAAGAAAAGGACATAATTTATATGATGCTATTGCCACGCTCTGGAGCCAGTTGCGACGTCGGTAAGAAACTCGACCGCGGATCAGAATGTGCGGGTTTCAAATCCTGGGCTCGCCCGTCACTGATATCGCTTTCGAGTGAGGAAACTCACGGTGACATTAGCCTAAGCTTTTTTATTATTATTAACATAAATAGCAACATAATCTTCATCATTATCATCATCGTCTTCACTTTAATCCCAGTTTAACTATGATTGGGATACGAAAGGACCTTCTCCACTCCTGTCCCTCACTATATCAAAAATCTCTTCCATTCTTTATAAAAAAATTTACAGCCATCTCGGGAGATTACGCGCTCAGCAACTAAATGCCCTTTCTGATCTGATTTGGATCTTAGTGCTTTAGTAGCTTTCTACAACACGTGCAGTCAGCGGTTGGTCAATTCTTCAAACAACCAGGACACAACACCGAAAATTTTAACATATATAGCATTTGAAGAAAATACAAAATTAATTCGTATATTTCCTGGACTAAGTCCATTAAATGTGCTGTAGGATATCGTCAACATAAGTCAAACAAATATGATACTCAGCAAAATAATTAATAGTCATAGTAATGATATTAGTCATAGTTTAGCTGTAGTAAAATCACCATTGAAAATCATTTAGCCACTTTTAAGATGTCACATTCCTGTTTCTAGTAAAGTAGTGGTATCAAAACCTATGCATGCCTTCAAACGACAATTCTGAAGTCTGGCTTCAACAAACTCTCACAAATAAGAGGTCTATACGAACAAGCAGTGACATCCTATGAGGTGTTCAGAGTTTTATATTTGTATTGATAAACTGTTTTAATTAAAAGTTTGCATATTTATTCACATACAATTCTATGATTTACAATTTGTTGCTCTATAAATCATGATATAAGTAGGAGGACGTTGCATCAGATAATGTTCTCAGACAGCTACTGATTTCTATGTATTTGTATAATTAGATGAACATGAAGAGGACAACGGACGACTAAGTTGAACGGAGGCGGTATGTGCTATGGACCTGCCAGTAGGCAGTGCATTAAGAGAGAGAGAGAGAAAGAGAGAGAGAGTATTATCAGATTTTGCCTAGGTGCTACTATGGCTTCTCATTTGTATTAGAAGATCTAGTAACAAGATCAGTAATAACTTACGATGCCGTTGCGAAGGCAAAAATTGATAACGAGCTTTGGTTTTGTTTGGTTTGCAAATGAACATCAATGACAATTTGCTTTCTTAAATATCACATATTTATGGAGAAAGTTGTATTAAATGTATTGTAATTACAAAACCTCGTATTTTCGAAGTGTGCCTTAGATTATTTTATTGTCTGAAAACATTTGTTTCTTCTGGCCGGTAATTAAAATTCAATATCAGTTCCACCCTACCCAATTCTTACATTTAATAGTATGCACTACGATCTTGACCTTTTATACATGTAGTTCTAGATCTCACTCTCATATCAACATGACTTCATATCGTTTTCATTGTGAAGTCTTGTGTGAAAAAATGTTAAGTGATACTCAGATTAAAATATCTAATGTAAGATATCTGAGACTAATGGATTTAAATCGCTACAGCGCGTGAATACCTCAGAGTCAAACTTGCTGTATACATTAGGGTTACTACAGTAGTCAGCCAAAATTATGATATTGTTCACTTAAGCATTTCGCTTAAGATTCAATATTCTTACTATATCCTTGATAATGTAACCTGCTGAAGAACGGGAAGTTAAATCATATTTATTGCTTAATCTTGCTTATATATTTTCAATTAAAATTTAATAAAAAGGAAGTTACAGTTTGAGGTTTTTTGAATATTTGATTAGATATTAATTTAATTTTACGCTTCAAATTTAACAAACTTATTGTTGTCTCTTTATGTGTAGATACGATATTAAAGAAGGTTCTTCACAACTCGGCTTTGAAGAAGAAAGTACATTACACCTAAAGTTTATTGAATATAGCATTTGATACTTTCTGCTAATGCAGCTGCTATTGATAATAGTACAAAGTACATGCAGTAATGATATGAAAGCTTGTCTACTTTCATCTAATGTCAATATAGTATATTTTCTTCTCATGTTACCCTTTTGGTTGGAAAGAAATTATTTGAGATAAATTATTTTAGATTAAATTCTGAATGAAATAGGCCTACACGTGTATATTGACTTCTATATTTTACGGAATAAATCTAAAAATAACTTCGAATATCTATAAATCAATAACAGTCAAATTAAGCCAATGTAGTTCTTTAATTTTATTATTGCATTGGACTATTAATTTATCAACAAACGTAAACTTTAGTGTAAGCTATATAAAAACATTTTGATTATCGCCATGCGTTATTCGAAAACAAAGAACATATCGATATAGGCCTATATGTTTTCTGCCTATATCATCTCTCAAAGTAGACGATAATTAAGTCCTAAAACTGTAAATGATCTATTGAAAAGCTGTTTAGCTCCAAAATATAAAGAAGAGAGAAAGAGAAGAAGTTGCATAGAAAGCGAGACCGACAGAATGAGTTGAATACCAGTGATGTAAATAAAGCGAAAAGGTTAGAGAGGAAGTGATAATTCCATTGTGAAGTCCTTAAGCCCGCCCCCGGTTAGATACCGAGCGGAAATCCTATTTAGTCCATCATCACTTAGAAGGTTCTTCCCCTTCATACAGACATCGTAAATCTTGATCCCATATGGCCTATTAACTCCGTCCTAGAGTGTCATATGGCGTCCAGCACTGACCGACTACCGAGCTTTAAAACCTTTCATTCTATTCGTGTAAGCCTCTCGTACCGAGGCGTCACATTTTAAGAAGAGCCGGACGTAACGAAAGAAACATAAGCGTGTTATTGAAGCGAGAGCATGGTCAGTTATAAGTGAGATATATCTTTGTTATAAAGCGTCGCTAGCGGGACAAAAGTTGGTAGAATTTGGACTTAGTTTACCCACGACCTTACAATTCCACGCACATGCTACATGACTTATTAAAGTCATGTAGCATGTGCGATTGTATTGTACGTGTCTGGTATTTGGACGATTCAAAAGCTTTGCGTCAAAAACTAAAGAATGCATCAGCAACAGATTTGCTGTATAACTGTCTATAGATCAAGATATAAACTATGACAAATATGATAAGTTATAATATTTCTGCATTTGCAAATATCAAAATGGTTTTAGGAAAACTTAATCTAGAGAATCGTTTGCTGCAACAGAAACTACGTGCCTCGTTTAGCTGACTAAGTTCAAACATTAGCGAAGCTTTGTATTTTATGATCCTATCTCATCATGTAGTAGTTCACTAGTGGGCTCTAGAAAATTGTAAGACCCCTTCCCAGGGTGCCTTTCTGGATACATAAATGAGATGTCTGAAACACTAAGTTAATAATAAAAAAGGATTATAAAATGTAAAACAAGCTTCAAAGGTCAATTTGAGGGTCATTAATTATTATCATCTAACATGTTGAAAGTAACCTTCACATAAAATTTATTTAATTTCAATTTGTACATGTAGATCAACATCATAGAATTTAAAGAGTGAAATGTAATGCAAAGTCAAGATTAGACCTTAGGATCAGGGCACTTACAAGGACCTTTGTTATTCATAAATTTTAAGTCCCTGACATCATCATTGAATGAGGAAATGGACGTTAAACCGTTCAAAGAAGGGTGGAGGCGATATATACCATGGACCTGCCGGTAGACAGTTCACTAAGAGAGAGAGAGAGAGAGAGCACGAAAAAATCTGATTTCAAATTAGATGTTAGTGACAAAGATTTAAAAATTATACTATAACATGAATCTGTATAAAAGTATTAGATTAAAAAAAATTCCGAACAAATTCTCTTTAAAACAGTGAGTCGGAATGTTTTTGAAGGTTTGATGATATGATTTACGTTCATATGACGTCTGGCACAACACATTTCAATCTGCACTCCTGCGATCGTTTGGCTCTGCGGATGTTAAAAGATGAAATCAATATAAACTCGCATTACGTTTAACATGCATGAGCTATTTAACAGACTTATAGTCACAAAGGTCTTCACATATTTTGGAAGACTATCATATCATATGAATATTAAAATCTTAAAAAGCAAATTATTATCAGAAATCAAAGCAATAAGCTTATAAATAAATTTCAGTCTCGTAGCTAGTTTTAGGGTTGGAATGTCTCGGTGGCTCCCTGTGTAAACGCGCTAGGTAATGCATGAAGTTTCAAATGGCCGTTCCTTAGGTCCTGGAATCAATTCCCACTGGAACTAATCCAAGAGTAAAAACTCGGACATTAATCTTTCTGGGTACTCCGATACACCTGACGTCTTGAATAGAAGCCCTTCGGATTTCTGATCTCGACGTTAAACCTACATACACATTTTAAAAGCTAGTTTTGGCCACCGGGGCCGCTAGTGTCCTAGCACCAAACTAGTGTTCCATCTAAATCATCATCTTTGGCACCAGCATTTAATATCTATCTTAAAATTAGTTTGCCTATAGAAATGCTTACATTAAAAATAATCTTTAGATTAATCTTTTTTGTGACTGTGACTACAAATTGGAACGTCATGAAATTTTAAATGACATATCTTGAGGTGAATTGAACCCTCGTGGGTTCGAATCCCGGCATGGCTGATCTGAGAGTAAAATCTCGGACATTCACTGAACTGGCTATTCGGAAAATGGACTAATTTGCCTAACGGTTTAAACATGTGGTATTAAAAAGTGATAGATGTCGACATTGTTGATCATTTCACTATAATGCGTGTTTCCTTTATATATATATATATATATATATATATATATATATATATATATATATATATATATATATATATATATACAGGCTGCGCCTTAAAAAGTATCCCCCTAGCACAATTACGATAGCTTAGCCAATTATTGATATTTCGCCTTGAAATTTTAGGATTCACTTGTAGAGGAATTTAGTCACAAGCTGACCAAATGTTGTAAAAATATTTATGAAGGAACCGGAGTCATCGAAGTTTTGCGAAAAAATTGATTTTTTCCCTTTACACGCGACGTGAAACGTCAATTAGAATGAATTGCTTTTTGAAAATGTGCTGACCCTGAAAAAGGCCGGTAGATGATGACGCCTCTGATATTGTGCTACAATGTATTACACTATCACTATTCTGCCGACACGGATTGAAGACTACAACAAGTTAAAGCCAAATGATTTCATTTTTCAACAGGACGACGCGCCGGCTCACACTTCACGACTTGCGCAATACTTTTTGCACAATACAGCCCAGATTTCATAAAAATGGATGATTGGCCACCTAATTCTCCAGATTTTAATAAACTTGATTTTTTGTCTGGGGAACCACGTTGGAAAAGTATCGTGCTTTCAAGCCCAAACCTAGAAACACAATAGAATTAAAGGCTGTTCTTCAAGAGATCTGGAAAGATCTACCACAACAGTCCATTGACAGCGCAATTTTATCTGTAAGAAATGACTTCTGGCCAACATCAAAGCCCAGGGCATTCATTTCAAGCACACATTGTAGCACAATATCAGAGTCGTCATCATATTACGGCCTTTTTCAGGGTCAGCACATTTTCAAAAAGCAATTGATTCTAATTGACGTTTTACGTTGCGTGTTAAATGAAAAAATTTTTTTTTTGCAAAACTTGGATAACTCCGATTCCTTAAAATTATTTGTACAAAATTTGGTCAGCTTGTGGCTAAATTCCTCCGCAAGAGAATCTTAAAATTTCAAGGCGAAATATCAATAATTGGCTAAACTATCGCATTTGTGCTAGGGGATATTTTTTTAATGCGCAGCCTGTATATATACATATATATATATATATATATATATATATATACGTATATATATACATTATATATAGTATATATATATATATATATTATACCCTAAATATAGCCAACTCAAAAAATAATAATTACAGCTGGCTGCAATATGAAATTTTTGACTAGAGACAAAGGAAGAGAGAGGGAGAGAGAGAGAGAGATAGAGAGAGAAAGCCAGTAACATATGAAGATAAGTAAGGTTGTTAGCTCATGAGAACATTTGATTTGTTAAAAAAAGCTAAAACAGCTCATTTTAACGTCAGTTTTCTCACTCGAAAGCGATGTCAGTGACGGGCGAGCCCAGGATTTGAACCACGCGCATACTGATCCGCGATCGAATATCTTACCGACATCGCCACTGGCTCCAGCCAGTTGCTGGAGCCAGTTAATTATATTCTCCATTACTGAAAATATTAGTCATCTGCTAAAGCTATGCCTAACGTGTTTTTATTTTTTATTCTGTTTTTATTTTATGAATTTCTATTTCTTTACTTTTAAATGTACTTCAATTACTAGGCAGGACATGGACAGGATACAAGGAGTCTTCTTCTTTACTACTCCACGACTATGATGTAAGTCATTTTATTCTACAGACAAATTTGACAAATCAAGGTCTCCACTTGAGGTCTATCTGGTGGTCTAACGCAATTTATTTTATTTTAAATTAAAATATTTCAGGCCACTGAAACATAATGTAAATTCAGGAGTGAGAATAAAGAAAAGGTTTGTTCATTTTGCATTTTTCCCTTTTTTATTTTAACACGCCTCGCCACTATATGGATGCTGACAATTCAAGCAATAGTTGAAATTTCATCGTCATATATATGATGGAATTCAGCGAAGCGTTGAACGAGCAGGCTGTTCTATTGTCAGACATTAATTAATTTCCAGGTCCGGTGTGAGATGCTTAGGTGTCCTGGACATCAAACGCTCTTAGATATTTTGTGACAGTGTCTAGGTATCTTTCAAAGTATCTTGACATTTTTAAAGTATTGCTCTCAATGGCGTCATCTTTAAATGTATCTATTAATGGAAATGTCGCTACATTTGCGGTATTTAAGATTAACATTTTGATTTGTTTTTAGATTCTTGATTGAGAGTCAAAGACCTACAGCATTAAGATTTTATAAAAGAAAAGAAATGGTAGGCTATTAATGGAGCAAATGTTGATGAGATAATTAAGTTAAATTATTTGTAGAGGAACTCGTAAAACTCATCAAATTCTAAGATATTGCTCGCTTTCTCTTTTGCATTATAAGCAATTGTGAATCCATCCTACATAAACTAAACTCTTCTATTTACAAAACAATACTGAAAACAAAATCTGTAACTTTGTTACTATCTGTTCTCTAAGTCAACCTCAGAGAATCTGTGGTTTTCTGAGAGGAAATCGTAATATATCCTCTTAAGATATATTTTTTACTGCATTTGGTATAGCAGTACTACAAATTTAACTTATCTATCTCATTTTATTATATATTTTACCCAGTTATCTTCAGCAGAGAATGCGACTTAAATAGCTGTCTGAACGCCTATCCTTGGAATGACTTCTTAAGTTCTCTCATACTGCAGACACGAGAAGCTCGGCCCGGAGTTGCTAATAATTGAAGTTTGAGATGCTTTTCACTGGATTCAATGCTGGGAGTTGGCAGTTAGCCAACATAAAATAAAATATTAGGATTGACACTTTTGTCAGATATTTTTCATGATTTTAAATAGCAGGATCTTACAGGATTAAGGGGATTACATTTAAATAATAGCTATCGACTTGGTGTATGTGATTAGGTCAGTGAGTCTAGTATAGAGCATTAGATTTAATAATCTTATACTAGCTACCGTGAATTATAACTAAAAATTGAAAGTTTGCATTGAATTACATTTATCTACCTACGTGCCCACTTTAGTTTTTTGTATTCGCATTTTATCAATCGTTTTTAGCTAAACTACATGTACATAATTCAGAATTTAAAAACATTATTTGATTCCACATAAAGAAACGCTTAAGTTTATATAAAAGGACATTCAGTAATTTGTTTAAGCAAACCGTCACTAAACAAGACGTAGATTTATTTCTGTGTTATAGAAAGATTTAGTATATCAATTAGCCTGCATTCAAAATAGCCCGGTTTCATTACAGAATAGGAGCTAAATCTAAAGCCAATTACATGTATACCTGCGGGATAGCATTTCACTGACGGGGTGAGACCTGGATTTGAACTCTACGCCTACTTATCAGAGTATCACTATCGCATGGCTACCATTTAATGATGAACAAATTACTCTGCATCCAATGCTAAACCTTTCGGTAATAGAAACTATTTTCGTAAACTCGTAACCTATCACTTCTGGGGTGGCATGGTGTAGCCTTTAACAACAAAAATTGCTACTACTCTTGAGAAACTCGTGAAATATTCGCTTCAAAAAAACACGATTTGCCAATCTTGTTATTGCAAATAGGTTGATGACTTTTCTCCAACTACCTACCTTATCTCTCCTTATCTCACCCTCTCTTTGTCTCTGTCTCATTCTCTCTCTCTCTCTCTCTCTCTCTCTCTCTATATATATATATATATATGTATATCTCTCTCTCTCATTCTGTCGATATCTCTCATCAGACCTGCCAATGACTACCTCGTCCTGCACTTTATCACAAGAGTATCGATTGAAAGCGGTGAGCGATGATGAGTGAAATAAGAAAACGCTCTGTTCGCTGTCACGTCAATTCAATGAAACAGAAAAAGCGAAGGCTTTCGTTTAAACCACGACCCATGGCAAATGGACCATATTTCTTGGTATGAATAAACCCTTGGGAATAAATTTGCTAGTTCCCGGGTAGGCGAGTCCCAGTTGAACTGAATCATAGTTTTAGAGTGCACGACACCTTTCGGACCCTTGTGCCGGCGCAAACAGATTTAATTCTCTAACTTTAAACAGCGAAAAATATTATTATTATTATTGTTATTGTTATTATTAGTATTATTTTAAGCATAGGCATTAGTATTAGTATTAGTATTGGTATTAGTATTAGTATTAGCATTAGCATTAACATGAGCATTATACTATTATTATTATTACCATTAACATTAGCATTTGCATTAGTATTAGCATTAGTATTAGCACCATTATTAGCATAAGCATTAGCATCATCATTAGTAGTTTTACTAGTATTATGTATGTATTCCTACTCATATTATTCTTTTACACTTCACAAAAACACTTCAAAGATAAAAAACAGGTATCTTTACAGCAGGTTATGTCTCATAAAATACCCTAATGTAGCCATTTTAGAAAAAATTGTTTATGAAATGGCTTCATTCTCCGTTCTCAGCTTCTTAATTACCAATGTAATAATAATTAGATAGGCTCAGCAAACTCAGTAAACGTGTAAATCTCGAATCGAACAGCAGATCCAATAAGATTATAGTTGCCGGCCTTTACTTCCATTCATAGTTCGTTCAGTGCCATCGACTAAAGCAGAAAAATTTATTGAAAATTCATTGAAGAGATATGCGAAGAGTAGGTCAGTTATACAGTATGTTATCAGCAACTTGTAGGAGTTCATAAATGTTTTCAACAGTAACATAATTTCAGCTTAATGCTTTAGTAATAATGGTATTTCAAATCACCGCATTATCTTCAGTGTATTTATTTTCTCCGACAAAATGTCGTTGGGTGAATTTTTCGAAAAATATCAATCGCCAAACTGCAATCAGTAGTTTAGCACGGTTCATATTAGAGATGTAGAGAATATATCTCTCTTAGTGTATGCATATATATATATACAGTATATATATATATATATATATAATATATTTCTAATGTATATCTATACTGTGTTTTTTATAACCGATATCCCAAATTGTTTTAACAATAAAGTCATAAGAAGTGGACCGATGTTCTTGAGATTTACAGTACTTGACCAGCAGCCAATTCTACCAAACATAGAGAAATTTTGTCTGAATATCTTTGATAACGTGAAAGTTATAGTTTTGCGAATAGGAGAGGGCCAGATAAGAAATTTCCAATACAGAATTACGGGCTTGTTACATGCAGCGTAATTATCTCTATAAAAATAATAGCGAACACGTCACAAAATTTCAGCTGTTGCTATTTTGAAGAGCAATCACTTCTTTGCAAAGTGACGTAAAATATGTGTTGATATGTTCTTAATTGACAAAGTTATGGGAGTAGGGAGGCCCGGGCCCCCTTAGACCCCCGGAGCTAAGAGTAAAAGAGAGTGCAAGTAAAAATGTGAACTCTGTCCCGGAGCAGTGGCGCAACCAGCTTTGGTTGGGAGGGGCTTGAAGTCTGATATCTTACATGAAGAAGCTCAAGACGTGTGTTTACAATAATCCGCAACAATTCCCCAGTTATACAATTCATCAAACCCTTCGAATTCAAAAATATCGCTACTCCGCCTACGTATAACCTTTAATGAAGAATGTGACACGACCTACGTAACGCATCAGGAGAGAGAATAGATTTATTGTTATCTGTCACACCATAAAAGTGAGAAATATGTGAAGTAGATGCCAAGAAATTATTATCTAATTATAATCAACATTTATTTATTTAGTTTTAGGCATGCAACTGCAGCAATTGGTTGATATGAAACTGCTAACCGGATGATAGTTCATTAATTCGAAGTGACAGGACAAAGGTATTCCTCATCATTTTTCACTCTTAATATTTATAATATTTATTTCTCTTCTTATTCTGACTCTTTCAGGACCATGGCCAATTATTCAAGTAAGATTGCTCCTCTTACATCCTCTTTTGTCTGTTTCTACAATTGTATGCTAGAATAAGAAACCATAGTCGGGAATGATGGAAAGAGTCCAGATATAATGAAAGAAAAAATTATTGGGCAATTAGAAATATGAAAAAAGGAAAAGCTGCGGAGATAACTAAGGCACCAGCAGAATTTCTAAACATGATTAAGGGAGATGCATTACTGAAACTTGTAGAATTATGCATGAAAGTGTGCGAGACCGGATCTGAGTAACTACCAGTTTAGCTTTCGAAAAGAATGTGGTACTAGAGATGCAACTGGAATTATGCGACTTGTATGTGAACGTAGTTCAAAAAATGAAATGATGTCTTCTTATGTTTTGTAAATTTTGAAAAGGCTTACGATAGAATAGTCTACAAAATGATCTTAAAAATTTTGAGGAGGATTGGAATTGAGTGGAGAGATGGAAGATTGATTTTAAATTTGTACATGAATCAAAAAGCAATAGTCAAAGTCCAGCAAGTGTTCTCTGAGGAGGATGAAATCGGACAGGGGTAAGACGAGGATGTTTAATTTCACCACTACTGTTTAATCTTCATGCCGAGGCGGTAATGGTTGAGGCGATGGAAGACATTGAGGAAGGAATAACTATTGGAGGTAAATTGCTGAAAGATGTAAAGTTTGTAGACGATCAAGGTATGCTTGCTAGTGGTGAAGTAGGTTTGCAAAGGGTTATGGATGGTCTGATTGTCATCGCAATGAGATATTTAAAGAAGAAAGTTTTGAGAGTGTCTTGGAATTACAGGGATATAAATACATGTATTACATTGAATATAAGTCGATTGGAACAGGTACGTGTAAGAACCTTAAAGTATTTGGGCCACACAATCATGGATGATGGGATGTGTGAAACGGAATTTTGTATAAGTTCGTTTCATAGGCCCCATTTAACTGTAATTTTCGAGTTAAAAAATATAAGCAAGACGCTCGACTATCTGAAGAATCATTATTATTACATTGCTAATGAATTTACGAATATCTCATCCATGGTTTGCTTGCAAACAGTTTCACTATGCAACTAAATAAACTTTCTCTGAACTTTCTCGCATACTCACTCCACTAATTCGAAAAATATCTCAGAATATTAACCAGAGAACAGTATCTGCACCAACACTCTTACAGACAATAGATAATAGAGGCTAAAGACAATCTTAAAAGCAATTTCCCTTTTCCAAAGCATGTCAGAATAGGCGCGAGCCTTGAATTTGAAACTTGCTCGTAATAAATCCGCATTCGAATACCATAGCATATCATACTCCTAGTGCTGTGAGTCGCTCATCCCACACATAAAATGTAATCGTAAAAGCGGCGTTAAAAGTTTCAGACCCATCCAATTAGTCAGATACGGCCTTCTTTGACAGAAATTCTAACATAATTCTCGCCTATGAAATAGTTCATTCAAAACTTGATTACTGTAATTCATTAATATACATGCCTGGCTTCCAGTTTCTTCACTTATGCATCTGCAACGTGTCCAAAAATATCTTGCCTTTCCCTACTTAGTAATCTTCACTGGTTTTCTGTAGATCGAAAAATTAAGGATATAATTTCTCAGTTAAATTACAAGACTCTTATCTTTGGTAAATCTTCTTATATTTCTAATTTCTTAATGCCGTACCAAGACATGCGTAAGGTCCGTTCTTCAGATGTCAACTTGCTTTTAGTTCAAAATATTCATGCCTATTTGGGTAACCCTCATTTTCTTCTGCAGCTTCCAAAAGGTTGGAACTCTCTGTCGTCTGATCTTCTCTCTTGCTCTACTATTTCCCCATTCACTTTCAGTAGTAGGCGGCAAACGCCTCTCTCTTCTTCATAGATTTAAATTATTCATCTGACTGTTACTCAATCATTGAACCGGCACCATTTCGAATCCTTTCTCTCTTAAACACATATTGTTATTCAAATCGCTTGCGTGAACAATTTGTAGTGGCATGTGATGCGGGGACCTACTTCTCTGACATCACTTTAAATTAAGAAACTGACGATAGACCTTCATTAATATTATTATTATTTTTTATTACTATTACTATTACTATAAAATATTGGTATTGCTTTTGCTACTTCTTCTGCCACGTCTACTAGTACTACTACTACTGCTGCTGATATTTTTGCTGTTGCTGTTATTCTAATAATATGAATATATTTATGAATATTACTATTACATTATTAGCGTACTATTATTGTTACTGCTGCTATTACTAGTACTATTACACTTTTAATATCATTTTAAAACTGCTGTCAATTTATGCACACCCTAAGCTATGCTAATTTAGTAACCTACTAGGCCTCTACTCTAAGTTGATCTCCAAGTAATGTTGATGGGAGAAGTTCAATATGTAACAAATTCAATTGATTATTTAGTCGGAGCTAAAGCTAACTCTTAGGTAGTGTTCCTTAATTTGTTGCATCTACATTTAACAACTTGTCGTGCTAGCCTTAAATTCCATTGAATTACGAACAGTAATTCAATTGAGCCTAGAAGTTTCAGTTTAATTAATCAATATAAAGGTGATTTATTTTAAGGTAGAGATCTAAAGATGTTTTTAAAGAACTGATTACCGACACAACAGTTACAATATATTTATTTATCTTACGGTTCATTACAACTAGACATAATCTAAAATTTTCTTAAAATACGCATACTACATAACTTATATAGCTTATAAAAGAGTTATAATAAAATAATAAGAGTGTTGACAAATGTGTGAAGTCGGCTGAGTGAGAGGAGTTGAAGCTGAATTCGTATATTAGAAGAAATACATTTGGCTGTGGAATGTAAGAGCGCGGAGTAACCTCATACCAACCAGGCATTAAATATATCATCACCAGGGTACATCAATCTCCAGGCTCGTCTGTATTATACAGTTATTTCTCGGTATGATATCTACATGAATTCAGCTTTCTTTATATAAATAGTATTTGTTTTTAGTTTTAACAACCTAGCTTACAATACGTTCGAGACCCGTTCCTACTCTTCTGCATAACAACAATACAACGCATTCACTGTAATCATTTTGCCTCAATCAGTTGCATAAACATTTCATTAGGATATTTGCAAAATTAGTTGTAATTTGCATGTATTTTACATTTTTATTTCAATATAACTGTAGTCCTAGAGTGTGAAATCAGACGTTAAATAGTATTAGTTATCCATCTATTATATTCCATTTTAAAATTATATAGGCCTATATAATTTTATAAATATATATATTTTTTCTTTTGTTCTTTCTCTTCAGCACATGTTTTTTCATATCGTCTTGGGATGGATCGATTTGCAGTGACATGTGATGAGGGACGTCTGTTACATCATACTTTCATGAAGTAACGGACGTTAAACCTTTATTATATATATATATATATATATATATATATATATATATATATATACATGTATATAATATGTATATTTGTGATATACCTGTATCTATTCAGGAATAAGATCTAAGTAAACATTGTATGTTGGACGTCATATATAAGTAATATATCGCAAATATAAAGCTAGAAAAATCTAATGTTAATGTCAGTTTCCTCACTCGAAAGCGTTGTCAGTGACGAGAAAGCCCAGGATTTGAACCCCACTCATGCTTATTTGTGGTCGAATATCTTACCGACACCGTCACTGACTCCAGCAAGTGGCAATGTCTAAATATATATTTATGTACAAATATATATATATACATTTATATATATATATATATATATATATATATATATATATATATTCATTTATGTATATAAATATACATGTACACTGTGTTTTTATAACTGATACCCCAAATTATTTTTACAATAAAGTCGAAAGAATTTAACCGATGTTCTTGATATGTACCGAACTTGACCAGCAGCCAATTCTACAAAATATTGATAAATTTCATTTTAATATCTTTCATAACGTGAAAGGTATACTTTTGCGAATAGGATTGGGGTCAGATAAGAAAGTTCCAGTACAGGATTACGGGGGTGTTACTTTTAACGTAAAATTATTTATTTAAAAATAAAAGCGAACACGTAACGTAGAATTTCTGCTAAAGCTTTTTTGAAGAACAACCACTTCTTAGCAAAACTACGTAAAATGCGTGCTGATATGTATTTAATTGACAAAGTTATTGAACTTTTAATGCATGCATTTCAAGTCTGGGTACACCTGTTATCACCGCAGCCACTGCAGAGACGTCCACTAGCTCCACTTTAAAATGACTTATTCGTTTATTCTCTTCAAGCAATGCATGCATTAAAAGTTCAATAACTTTGTCAATTAAGAACATATCAGCACGTATTTACGTCATTTTGAAAAGAAATGATTGCTCTTCAAAATAGCATTAGCAGAAATTTTATTTTACATGTTCGCTATTATTTGTAAAGAAATAATTTTACGCTAAATGTAACACTCCCGTAATCCTGTACTGGAAATTTCTTATCTGATCCTACTCCTATTCGCCAAACTATAACTTTCACGTTGTTAAAGATATTAAAACGACATTTTTCCATGTTTGGTAGAATTGGCTGCCGGTCACGTACTGTAAATATCAAGAACATCGGTTAACTTCTTACGACTTTATTGTTAAAATAATTTGGGGTATCAGTTATAAAAAACACAGTGTATATAGGCGATAACATTTAAAAACTATGATTTATCATTATTTATATAATATTTGTATACTCAATGGAGCAAAAAAGGTCACATTATTATTGCATTTAAATGACAATTTCAATATAGTGGAATAGTGAAATATTATTTCAAAAAAATAAATCAACTGGCTTAAATTAATTTTATCAAACTTATTTCCGATTACAAATCAGTAATGATTTGCTTGTTATCCAAGGATCGTCAGTCAGTAATTTTCTTTTCAAGGATGAAGAGGTCTTTTAACTTAGGCTATGACGAGGGCCCCGGATATAGACATATATGCACTAGCCGCACTACAGCCTAGTATTCAAACTGATTTCATAGAAATTTCCATTATGTGAGAGACAGACGAAATGAATGGACGGCGCAAACTCAATCATAAATTGCAACCTCGTAGTTAGTATAATAATTTTCTGTCTATTCCTCGTGTTACCTTGACAGCAGTCTCTAAACGTTATTGGAGAGTCTTTCCACTCAGTATGGAAGGCTCTTTCCACTCAGTATGGAAGGCAGGCCCCTGACTGAGCCGTAAATGTTTCACCGGCGTAGCTCCGGCTCACGCTCTTTCGACGCCAAAGTAACATTGAGCGAGTGCGAACACATTAATCCGATAAACAGAAGAATGGGATTTATGATAAATCAATTTATGTCAATCATATGGCACCCCGAATTCTGATACTAAAATAGATTATTATCTAGAGATTTGATGTTTATTATGCCACTTATCCTTAGTAGAATTTCTAAGAAATGCATTTAGCATATGAATTTTTCAGACGTAACAAAGAATATTTCTGTTAATGCACAAAAGTATTCACAAAGTAAGAGCTGTTAGGAAATAACCAGTAATGTGATTAGACTACTGCAAAATAGAACAATTTACTGCGCTTAACGTAAGAGGCGACTAAGCAAGAGCTAAACTGGACACCTGTGACATTGATTTTCTCTAAATCATTAACTTTTTTGACAATTGCATGAATGTTTTTATGGAATTAACTAACTGATTTCGTCAATGAATTGCCGATGGTTAGGTTTATGGTGAAAGGTGATTTTAAATGTATATTTGTTCATTAGTTCTGCCATTTCGAGGACCATCGAATAATTGTTTTGATCTGACTGGTTCTACAAAAATTAAGAAATATTCGAAGTTCATATATAATTAGTTAATGTTGGAATAGTAAAACGCATGCCATTTTGAGCATAGTGACAACCTAGTCGACTGCTTAAATGTCACAATATGACATTTATCATAATAAACTAATGATGTTTGAAGATCTGAAATTATTCAAAATGTGTTTTTCTACAATCTGTGTGACATAATCGAATCGAATAGTGTAAGCTAATATACAGAAAGACACATCTATTTCCACCGGAAACAAACAAACAAAAAGACGCAACCGTTAACTGAAAAAAGAAAGGTTCAAAGTAAGAATTCTTAATATTCAATAACCCACCACAGCTTATTGTTAAGATGAACATACATGTAGGCTGAATGGTTTTATATGTGTGTGACATTTTATTAGAATTATGTCACGTTTAGAATGATGTGAATTCAATATTAAAATAAATACTTTGCACAATAATCTTTGTAATAATGAATTACAAGAATCGAATCTCAAAAGTGGTAAGCTATTCAGTTAATCTATCTCCTTTAAAGCTTTATAAATTTCAATATGTAATCATCTATTAACATTTTGAAGAGCAATGTATCATTCGAATTTGATAATAATCATCCTGTCGCTAGAGCATAATTATGAGAAAAAATACAAATTAAGTGCTCTAAAATGTAACTTAATAAGTTAATATTATACCTTGCTTAAGTGCACTAGGCCTAGGCCTGAAAAGGTAGCATGTCGGGAAGTTGTCCGAATTGCAGATTAGTAGGTGCAGGGTTCAAATTAGCGCTCCCCCATCATATCGCGCTTTCAAGACAGAACCTGATTGATATTAAATCACACTCAACATTATATTTATTAGCCGTTACAATAATGGTTCAATTTCATAAAAGAAATCACTTAACAGTACATTTTGTACTTGAGACCTTCAATTTATTAAAATATAGCCTGAATAACTATCTCTCTCACTCTTTCCGGCAAGTGGCAGGTCCAAGGTACATAGAACGCAGAGTCTGCTCTCACGCTCCGATTTCATAGAAATCTATGCTCTGCAGTTATTCCTTTTTGGCGCACAACTCCTGCTTTTTAATGCTAAATTTCTCAAATGAACATATTTTACATTACTTTATTTTTTCTGACACTGACAAGTACCGTTTGGAAATCGTATGAAATAATTAATAACTGTTCGAAATGTCTACCTTCAACAAAATTCATGACTGAAATCTTTTCAGGAACGTGAATATCACTTAAGCAGAGCTTAAGTGATTGTAGCGTTGGGTAATTCGTTCAAGATAACCTGTAACGCTTCCGCCTCTTTTAATTGGTTCGCATTTGGTTCCATCGGGCAAATATTGCTGTAACTTTTAATTTCTCCCCATATATGATAATATAAAGGTTTCAAATCAGGAGCACATGGAGGTTGTGTCTATGCTTATAGTGTAGATGCTTAAGGTTGAATGTCTTCAGTGGACGCGAATACACGTGCTAAGCTACGTAACTTGCATGTGTGCTTCAAGTAGCCACTTGTCTGTATCAGATTTGTAGGTTATCACTAGGTCTCTAGTTTTTCAAGCCTAGTACAAAACACTGGACTATACAAAACATGTGGAGATTCCAGCGGTAGTCTGTTGCTTTAAATGAAACCAATAATAAAACTCTCCTGCAAACATTGTAATGCTGTGATATTTACACTGCATTTGCATCAACAAGTATGGTTGTGGAGCTATTATTTAAGAGGGTTATTATAACTCGACTTGCACAGTACGTATTGTCATGGAATTTGGTAGCAATACGTAGCATTGGACCAGGAATCATCTCGGAAATGTGCATGATAAACCGATATCAAGTATGGACAATTTTCTTTAAGGAGGAAGGGAGAAAATATTTGACGCAGTCTGGAGAGCTCCACATAGACCAAAAAGTTAATCCCTTCACAAAAGGCTAAACCGTATCTCCACCCTACGTAGCCTGCCTTTATCTTAGATTAAACGCAAGAGTGGCACACGTTAAGTGAGAAACTTTACAAAAGTGTTAAATTATTTGTCTGTTTGCTCAAAATATAAATAATTAAACTATAGACTTTTCTTCAGTGTAATTTAGGCATATTTTTAAACCGTTAACAGGACTCTCTGTTAAAACTAATAAATGTTAACCACATTCAAATTTAGACATGGACGCTTAACGTTTATAATCATGCAATAGGCCTATGTTAGTCAAGATTTAAATAATAATTAAATATTTCAAGTAAGCTTACAAGGTGAAGATATAACAAAGCTTGACATTCAGCCTATATCAACCTAAATTCAGTCGTAACCTGCAGTTCTGTTCTGTGTTGTTGGCATAAAACTGCTCTCTCGGAATCTAGTTCAATATGTTAAACAGGATATTTTGCCGAGGGTAAATATAACTTATCTTGCGGAAAATGAGATATTAATTATCTTCCAATTTTATTTACAAAATATGTAAACAATATCGAATAGTAGAGAAAGCTAGCTACACTTTCAAGTCAGATGAAGTCTTATTTTGCTGAGAAGCTATCGTATTAGCAGTAGATTTTGTCACCTCCACGGCTTGCTATTTTCTAGTCTCAGAGGCCGGAGCACTCTGAGAAAATGAGGTCAGTTTAATTAGCGCAACTAGCGCCGCCCATATGCGGTTCTTTACGATGATTAAAGCTGTCTTAACTCATATTAGCTAATCTCGCTCAGTAAGACTCAATTTGCCATAATGTTCATACCTTTATTTTCAAGCATGTTTCACTAATACTCGGCGGTGTTTTATTGTATATCAGTAGATGAGCTGTTTCTTATTATGAATGCAAAAGAAAGCATCGCTTCGTGTTCTGCGAAATTGTCTCAATATTTAAAACATATTATATAAGTATTAACTAATAATTATTAACATATTACATTATATAAGTCTTCAGCCCCATTTTATTTTTTGTCTAAGTTAATGGCTTTGCTGGATAATTTACTAAATACAGACGTTATTTCAAGGGCATAGCTTAGACAAGCCGGCATTTCCTTCCAATACAAATGCTCAACATTTTACAAATTACTACAGAGATACATGTATAATAAACCTCAACTTCGAACAACCGTGCAAGGAAAGTATCATGCCCATAAGACTGGCATAAGTACTGACGATTGCGTTAGTCAAATGTAACCTGTGCGGTTTAAATATATGGGACAGTTAATGTGTTTATTGCATATATAGGCCTACGTGTCGAAATGCAGTGATTTATTTTTATTTTTTTCTTCGTTTGCTATGCGTTTGCGTTTTTGTTATGTTCTTTATGTGCTTTGGTTGCCCAAGTGGCGTACTAAAGATAAAGAGATATATACATGTATATATATAATATAAATATATATATATATATTATATATATATATATGTATTATAGCATAGATACATGTATATATATATATCTACACACACACGCACATATATATACATGTATATATATATATATATATATATGTTTAAGCATAGGCTATATACTATTTATTACATTATATATATATATATATATATATATATATATATACAGGCTGCGCATTAAAAATATCTCCCTAGCATAATTACGATAGCTTAGCCAATTATTGATATTTCGCCTTGAAATTTAAGGTTCTCTTGTGAAAGAATTTTGCCACAAGCTGACCAAATTTTTGTAAAAATATTTCGAAATGAACTGGAGTTATTCACGTTTTGCGAAAAAAATAATTCTTTTCATATAACACTCAACGTAAAACGTCAATTAGAATCAATTCCTTTTTGTAAATGTGCTGGCCCTGAATAATACCCTTAGATGATGACGCCTCTGATATTGTGCTACAATGTATTACACTAACACTATTCTGCCGAAACTGATTGAAGTCTGCACCAAGTTAAAGCCAAATGATTTCATTTTTCAACAGGACGACGCGCCGGCTCACACTTCACGACTTGCGCAATACTTTTTGCACAATACAGCCCAGATTTCATAAAAATGGATGATTGGCCACCTAATTCTCCAGATTTTAATAAACTTGATTTTTTGTCTGGGGAACCACGTTGGAAAAGTATCGTGTTTTCAAGCCCAAACCCAGAAACACAATGGAATTAAAGACTGTTCTTCAAGAGATCTGGAAAGACCTACCACAACAGTCCATTGACAGGGCAATTTTATCTGTAAGAAAAGACTTCTGGCCTGCATTAAAGCCCAGGGCCTTCATTTCGAGCACACATTGTAGCACAAAATCAGAGTCGTCATCATCTAACGGCCTTTTTTTAGGGCCAGCACATTTTATGAAGGAATTGATTCTAAATGAAGTTTTACGTTGCGTGCTAAATTTACAAAATCAGCTTTTTCGCAAAACTTCGATAACTCCGGTTCCTTTCTAAATATTTTTTACAAAATTTGGTCAGCTTGTGGCGAAATTTTTCCACGAGAAATTCCTAAAATATCAAGGCGAAATATCAATAATTGGCTAAACTATCGTAATTTTTGCTAGGGGGATATTTAATGCGCAGCCTTTATATATATAATAGTTAAAATGGGATTCAATGGAGGATAGTGGTGGTAATGATGATGTTGATGATGATGATGATATATATACTGTATATGTAATAATATAAAATAATTTGAAGAGAAAATGACAGAAATCTGTTATATACTGTATGCAGTGTAGAACAATCTATCATATAATATCTAATAGGACTACCTGGTGAATGTAAATGTTCTCTTCTGCTAAAGTGCAGGTGTCTACTTTTTGCTTTGATACATACATGTATATCTCATTTGATTTTTCTCTTCAGCTACAACTTTCAGTATAGTTTAATTGTTACATGTTTCTTTTCAATTTATGGTTTTGTATATGTTGCTTTCAATTTATGAATGCTTCTAGTTTCAGTAATTGGCTAATTCAGTAATATTCTAAAATAGTAGCAGTAACAATATTACTAATTGTTAATAATATAATAATAATAACAATAGTTTTATTATAGTCATAATAATATTAATAATAGTAATTATTCTAATAATAATAATAAGTTTGCAATAAAGTCCAGTAGGCCTACAATATATCGACTAACTGAGCTTTTCCATTTTCTTCTATGTTGCTATCAGTACTTTGGACTGATTTTTTGGATTTTGAAATTTGCACCGTTTTTGAACCATTTTCTTGCTCGTCGGCTTGATTTTGTCTCCATAGTGCTCGATGTTATCATTGATGACTGTATCACTCTCATTGTTGTTATTATTGTTTTTGTATGTCACTGTATATTTTGTGTGTATCGAAAATATTGTTATTATTATTGCTTCCGTAACTTATTACATCAGCGATCAGTAAACTAAATTTTTCTCCGCTTTACGAGATGAGGTCAAGGTCGACAGCTCACAAACCAAAGTAGTGGTCCCTTTAGACAACTGACGTTGCCCTAGTTGTGCATCCCTTGTGTCTAGACTACAAACATCTAGGGTGAGGCATAATCCACACACTGAAATAGTTTCATTGAGAATATCATGCAACAATATCAGAATATCATGCAGATATTCATTGAGAATATCTGTAAAGGAATAACAATGAATACATCTCTCTCTCTCTGTCTGACTCTCTCTCTCTCTCTCTCTCGCTCTATACTACTCTTCTAATTCACTGGTCAATTCAACTGAACAATTTTAGAATTTTAGATGTACGAATAATAATTAAAAATTATGGTTCTTTATTAGGTAAGAAATATACATGTGATATCTGCTTCAATGAGCCCGTAGGGTCGGTATACGAATCTGCACTCCAGATGCGAAGAGTCAGAAATCATTTATATCCAACAAAAGGAACACATTTCAAACCTGTCAGAAAAAACTGACTTACCCAGGCTGCATTTCTTACAATCAACTCACAGTATTATTAGAGATAATTCTAGCTAATTCCTCTTCATTGTTCTAACTCTACTGAGGCACTTGTCATGGAACGAAACTAGCAATATCGTTATTGACTTAATTGGTTGATAAAATGCACAATTTTTAATATTGCACTGCATGAACAAAATTGATATGCAATTTAAATTGTGTATCTGGAATTGTAATTATGAGGAACTTTATTGGATCATATTGTTTTAATTAGTGACAGCAATTCGTGGACCTCCATTTGTAAGCACCTTCAAGCCTTACAAATGAAGCTTTCTTATGAAATCCACTAAAGATAGATGCCTCCCCTAAGCTACTCCCCCAAATCTAGATACTTTCCCTAAGCTCCTACAAAGCTAGATACATGTTTGGAGGAGTAGCTCTCATAAGCTACTCCTCCAAAGCTAGATACACAAGGAAAAGTATATGTGCAAGATATTTTAGTGGATTCGAGAACAACTTGATTTTGGCCTCGTACCATGCGATTATTAGTTGTGATTAGCCTAATACGGATTCCGCGAGTAAATGGCGAAACAGTCTGTTGCTTATTTGCCCATAAAAGATCAAATTGTCACTGAATATCTAGACTTGCAACGAAATATCACTTTTAGGTTTTTAACACGCTATGCCATATTTGTCTAAGCTCTATTGTGTTGCTGAGGATGTCTCAAGCAAATAATAGGTGATAATTTAATATCACAGGTTTCAATGAAGTTTATAATATTTGTATAATTTTTACATGAGTAAAAATTAGCACTTTTCTCAAAAGATCAAATTTGAGAAAAAGTAAGGCCGGCCAACAATTTAACTCCCACCCCATCAGTTAGAAGTTAAAAGTACAAAAAGTAAGGTAATATCTTATAATAATATATTATTTGTCTACTGTCGGATTCCTTGAGACGGTCAGTGTAGCAGTATTTGCCTAATCATTTGTCAATGGACAGACGACCGGAAGTTCTTTGTAATTTCTTTCCGCCTGATGTCCGAGTCCGAGATGCCATCTCCCTCGTGAAATACATCCGTAATGAATCTATCCTGCACGCTGCGTTGCATCGGTTTTATACTTAGCCTACAACTCATAAGCTACCTGTAAATATTATGACGCAGCTAAATATCTACAAAGCAAGTAGTTATTTAACACGGTAAAAAGCTGGTAAAGCTAAGGTTAACGTCAGTTTCCTCACTCGAAAGCGATGTCGGTGACGGGCGAGCCCAGGATTTGAACCCGCATCAACTGATCCGCGGTCGAGTATCTTACCGACTTCTCCACTGGCTCCAGCCACGAAGTATTAACGCTATCTGTAGTTACCTCTGTTGTTATCCCTGGCCACAATTATTACTAGGTGATGCATTATGCTTATATGAAGTTACTCAATGAGTGATTGGAAAACTTGCATCGTGAATAAAGGCAAATAGAGAAAAGATTAAATCAAGATAAAGGATTAACGGAGTATTTTTATAAGTACAATTACGATAGGATTACATTACATGTGACAATATTTCAAGCATAGTTGTACAAAATCCTGCTAGTTATCTTTCATTGAGTTATTCCTGTGATTTGTGAACATAACTTTTTACCTTGCACTAAAGAGGCAGAGAGAGAGAGAGAGAGCGAGAGAGAGAGAGAGAGAGAGAGAGAGTGAAGAGAGGAGAGAAAAGAAGAAGCAATCCCGGAACGTTCTGTAGGTCTGCTAGGTCTGTTATGTGCGGAAGGTGTGTGAGGGCATGTGTCTAATGCATGGTTTAGTATAGCTCTGATAGAGTGGAATACGTGGAGAGAGTCATAATATTTAGTTATGAGATAGCGAGTGTGGAGGTTAGAGAAGAAGCCTGAGATTGGCTTCATTTACTGGACTAGTTAAATACTTATAATTCCTGGTTATTATCAATTGTGGTATGTAGAGTTTTTAATGTATTGCGTAAGATCAATTAATAACAGATTACAGAAATAAAATGAAGTTAAGTTCTGTTGTTTCCTTTTGAAAATTGTTTAATCCAGATTTATAATCAGATCCACAAATCCAAATCCAGATTTAACCTACGAGGTTAAAACTGAATTTGAGCCCTGGCACCTAATGATTCACTCAATGATACTCAATCCGCTCTTGCCACTGGCAAGCCAATTGGATTGGCTAATTAATAAATCACAAAACTTCAGGTTAGGTTCAGCTTAGTGTATTCTAATGTAATGGATTCTAATATTTTCAGTTGTGGAGCATATTCTAATATGATATTTAGCTTCATATTCAAAGAATGCATCTACATGCTCACGGTAAAGCCATTTTAACGGCAGATTCCTCAATCGAAAGCAACGTCAGTAACGGACGAGCCCAGGATTTGAACACCGCACATACTGATCCGCGGTCTAATATCTTACCGACATCGCCACTGGCTCCAGCCAATGATTATACCGGTGCCAGTATATACACTGTATATGCATGTATGCATATATATATATATATATATATATATATATATATATATATATATATATCTTCAGTGCACTGCCAAGTGGCAGGTTCATGGTACATATTTATAATCAAAGTCTTCTTTCTCGCTCCATAAGAGCACTTCTTATATCAACAGGTTAATCCCTTCACAAAGTTTATGCCTTATCCATACCTTATGTAACCTATAGCTTGGGAAAAGTATAGCTTATGAGGTGGTTTCCCGCTGACTTCCTCAGTTAGATGGATTAATTACCATTTAATCCTGGGGGAAATATTTCATGGTGAGGTGGGTCTCCTCTTGCCATACTCAGCTCCTGACTTAGTCATCTCTTACGTACACGCAGCAGATTATTTGCGGTTGCCCTATTCTACAGTAGTCCAACCACACCAGAGCACAACACGGGGCATAGGCCAATGAATATGCATATAGGCATATATGCTTATATATATATATATATATATATATATATATATATATATACTGCATACGTACTGCAGATATTGGTGTATGTTAAACTAATAAAGTTATAACAAAACTCTCTCTCTATATATATATATATATAATATGTTTATAAAATATATATAATGTACATGTATAGGCCTACATGTATATATCACTCGCGTGGCTTAGTAAATCTGGTAGTTGCGTATGAATTCTTAGCTTCTTCAGAACAATCCTTCCATTTGTTTTTTTACAATTTGTGCCTTTTGTTAAATTTCATTTTCTTACTATCTGAAAATTGCACTGATATTATCATTCATTATCACTTATTTATTCCAGACATAAAGAAGTCAATATTAAATTATAATGAAAGAATAAAGATAGGACATGCATTGAACATCGAATACACACCAACAACTTACGCTTAAACCACAGAGCACCCCCAAAAGAAGAGAACTGCGAGCTATACGAGCCCAACACACTGGTATCCACATTGCTAACAAAATAGCTGCGGAATTTAATGCAACGCGAACGAATAGATCTAAAGTCTCTATTGAATTGACGACTAATAAATACACTGTCGCTATTCAAGCATATTAAAAATGAACTACATGTGTTGATGATATGGATTTTGCAATGTTGAGTGATTGTTGCATTGTTCCGTTGTTCACCCTTAACCCCCGCACCTTAGCCACTCATCTCAAACGTTTTATTATTTTACGATGTCTCTTTGTTGCTTCCTTTTCACTGTTTTAAGAAACACATTTCAAGAACAATAATAACATCGGGTTGAAATATTTAAAATTTGTGTTAAACATATCATTTCAATAATTTTATAGCAATATGTAAGTTTATTCTGAGTTAGGTTACAGTTTAATTTGCACTCAGCTTTCTAAAATTCATGCATTCTTGGTAGTTCTTAGCATTATGAATTCTTCTAATACTCTATTAAGAGTGGGCCTTGACATCTATTTCAGGTGAGAAACCGGATGTCAAATCGGTTGATTGATTAGTTGTTGATTAAATGTTTGATTGACTTCTTTATTATTGTGATGACTGAATGATTAATTAATTGATTGATTGATATAACACTTCATGCAATAGACAAATGCCTCGGTAAATTAGAAAGCGTCGAAGGATAGAATTCCTGGAATGTCAGGGAATTAACAAACAAGCCCTTGATCTTCAATCAACCAATTTAATCTTCTTTCGTCCCGTGCACTCCAGTGTTTGAGAAAGTAGTAATTTTAGAAGCGTTTTTCAATGCATATAAGAAGTAGTATTACACTATAACCACAGCATTTAATGGCGACAAATAAGCTTTTAGAATATCGCTAATGCGAAATCAATCAAATAATCTCAAAGTAGGATCTAAAAGTCTGATTAAATTGAAAAGAGAGACTACGTGAAAGAGTAAATTTTATTTGCGTAGTAGATTAAAAACATATCGCCCTTCTACTTTTGATTGGGAAGAGTTATACTGCAGTAATTGTACAGAATTCACCGGAAGCAAGCAATATTGCTTAGATAAATATAGATATATTTTATTTTCACGAAAATAACAATGATATTATTCAGTATGCATAGAACGATTTGAAAATGGCCATACAAGCCCGAAGGCTAGGCGAATGCACACTAGGGCTACAATTATTTTCAAAACTGTTCATTGTACGCAGTTGCAAATATTTGAAAATAATGATAAATAAGAAGCTAACTGATACAACTGTAAATGATTATAGTATTATTGACTTTGAATATGAAAATATTCTTTTTATCAATTAATGCACATGTATATAATTCATTTATGAATGACTCGGAAAGGTTCAGATGCAGATTAAAACTAAAATGTTTATACTTGTTGATAAGCCTAACACGCTAACCTTTGCTTTGCTTTGAATTTTCTCATTGAAGAATTGTATCCTTTATTAGTCTGAAATATACGCAATACTTAGCTTCCTAACTTACTTTCTTTTTAGAGGCTAATTGAAATATGTTGCAGTAATATTTCACAAAAGAAGCATCAAATAAATGTTCGTTGATGCGTAACATTACTGACACTATATGATATGATACAATGATACGATACATCGCATTTGATACTTATTAATGTAGACTAATTTCAACGGACGCAATCTGAAGTCAGCATGACAAATGATTTATATCATAAATCTGAATTTTTACAGCAATTGAGAATCATGCGGGAATATCAAATTAAATAAGACACAGCTCACCAGGTATATTAGTTTAGATCCCTGGCCCAAATAGATTATTTTCTATAAATTTATTCTTAGAAACTAGATCGATTCTAATTCAGGCTGATGAACCCGAGTCTGAATTTTTCCGTGATTGAGGTGGCGGGGACAGAATGGGTGACGGGAACCACCGATTCTCCTGACCCAGAGGAACCATCAATACTGGAGGTGGTCGTGGTGTCAGTGATAGTCATATTCCTTTCCGTTCTTACAACTGGTGGCAACCTTATAGTGATAATGTCGTTTAAAGTGGATCCTCAGTTACAAACAGTGAGTAATTATTTTCTCATCAGCCTATCAGTGGCTGATCTCACTATAGGCTGCGTGTCAATGCCGCTATTTAGTGTCTATCTACTCATGAGATATTGGCCCTTAGGCCCTTGGATGTGTGACACGTGGCTCGCTCTGGATTACACGATGAGCAATGCTTCAGTGGCCAACCTCCTCGTCATCAGCTTCGATAGGTACTTCTCAGTCACCCGTCCTCTGACTTACAGGGCCACCAGGACTGGAGCGAAGGCTTTGGTGATGATCGTCTGTGCTTGGATTGTGTCTGTCTTGCTGTGGACTCCGTGGATTTACGCTTGGCCCTACATTGAAGGGAGAAGAGCCGTTCCAGCACGAAAATGCTACATTCAGTTTTTAGAAACAAATAAATACATAACGATAGTCACAGCGCTGGCAGCTTTCTATCTACCTGTAACTATTATGGCTGTCTTATTCGGCATGATCTACAGGGAGACAGAGAAACGACAAAAGGGACTCGCAGAACTTCAAGGAGGTAAGCCACTGCTAAGCCGCGGCTCATCGAGCTACTCTCAGGAAAGAAACTCCGTGGACGAACCTGAGGAGTCTTCTCCAACTTCACCCGTCAGAGTTAGTAATTTTAGAAATGGCTGCGTGAACGGCTGTCTACGTCGCCTGGCGTCAGGTATACGATGGTGCTTCAGTTGTTGTGGTGCTCATAACGATGATTCTGAGAGTCTTTCGGCAACGATACGACGAGATACATCTCATGGTTCTAGCTGCTCTAAGGAAAATTCTACTACAGGCAACCGGAGATGGATTGGATTGATAGCTCTGTCTGGCAGAACAACGTCAAAGACATCACGTGACCACATGATATCTCGGCGCATGCGCGAGGAGACATACTCGTGTAGGAGATTGATTCATGACGACGAGAGAGAATCTCCGGTGAGATTTAGAGCGGCCAGTGAGGAATCTTTTAAGCGGAGCAGCAGCAAAATGAAGGAGACATCCTCCAGAGAGGCATCTCTTTCACGCTCTGTTGTTCCAAGTAATAAATTGCCGTCCAGCAAAATGATTCGTGACCCCAAGGACGAAGTTAAATCTTCGAGTTCGACAAATAAATATATTGCCCCAAGGACTAAATATGACGCCAAGAATTCGATGAAGTTTGGTTCCGAGGCGAAGTCAACTGTTAATGACAGACATTCCGATTCAGCATCATGTACATCTAGCAAGAATAAAACTACGTTATTGAAGTCTCAGCCGAACACTGACACGACAACACTAAACCCTGCTTTAAATTGTTCGGATAACTTATCACGCTCCAAACCATCAAACACCAACCGCGACCGTTCGGCATTGATACATCAGAGCATTTTTATAAAATCACCTCGCGATAAATCAGAAATCAAAGTAATAATAACTTCGCCGAGTAGCGAATTCAATAACACATCCTCGAGTAGCGCTAATAAAAGCGATGCGCAAGAATCATCAGAGGCAGAGAAAGTGAGTGAGAAAGAAACCACTGATACGAGTCACGAGGTACAGCGAGTGGATGACGATGTGGACAAGGAATCAGACTCTCCAAGACTCTCCGGTGGACCTGCAGGTCGACGCCCAGCTATGACCATGCAGCAGATAGTGCTGCAAGCTAAGGCCACGGCCAAACTTCGAGATGTGGTGCGTGCTCGAAGGGCTCGCAAACAGCATCAAGAGAAACAGCAGGACCGCAAGGCGGCTAAAACTCTCAGCGCTATCTTGCTGGCGTTCGTTATAACGTGGACTCCTTATAATGTCTTCACTCTGGTACAAGTCTTCTGTTCCGATTGCATTCCTATCACGCTCTACAATATTGGTAAGTTTCTCAGAGTCATGTAACTAATACTCTTATCATACAAGTTATTACCATCACACTTACGATCAGTTGATAACAAAAGTTGGATAGGACACATTATAGAGGGACGGATTGATGTAAGGTGTTATGCTGTGGAAGGAAGAAATCATGCGAAAAGAGTTAGTGTTTGTAAAACCGGGCATAAAATTGTATCTATCCCTCTATTGCTCTGCTACATGGTAGATCGAAAATACATATTCGTACTCAGTCTGCTTTCACGCTCCATACAGAATAGAGCACGCTCTATAAATCACTGTGAATGGATCAAGAAGTTAATCCATTCACAAAGGGCAATTCTCTGCACGTAACTTTATGGCTTCTGAGGTGGTTTCCCGGGACCTTACGCAGTTTTGCATTGTTGCTTTTTACGACACGTGCAGTTAACGGTCGGTCTACTCTTCAATGCCTCGGACACAAACCGGGAAATTGATTGTACATAAAGATGAAAAGAAATGCTGAGGCTTGATTGATTAGAAGAGCTATATGTCATAGAATGCAATTAGGCAGTAAAGATTCTCCATATCTGAAGTGGGATCCCCTAAATAACTATCAATTAAATTGGCTTTTATATACTGTATAGCTGAATTGATAGCGCGATTGTTGAAAAGCAGGAAATCATCGGTTAGTAAATAGACGGATTGTCTCTGACATTATACCTTCTTATATGAAAACAGGCGAAAACTTAGCTCTATAGCTTCTTTTAATTCTTGAGTATCTAACTTCTATTTCGAGTTTGCTGGATTTTTACTTGATGTCAATTCAGTAAGCCTTTAATGCCGCCCATTCGAATCCGATATTGCCAATTTACACGAACTCAGTTAAATTAAAAGTTAATTCTGGTAATTGTATAAATCTTTCTCATACCTTCATGCTAATTATCGGTTCTCATTTTAATAACTTTCGAATGCACTCATTCCGTTTTATTTTGACCTTCTCAATTAAATATATTTGCACTTGTACAAAATTAGGTTTCGGATTCAATTTGCAAAAATAGTTGCTTGTACTTCGAACTAGTTTGGCTATAGTTTTATTATGTTCGTTTAACTTGTTCGTGGCTCCAAATTAATTTATATCTTTTGATACTATGTCTGAGTTATAAGATATTATAATGCTGAAATACGCAAATTTAGACTTGTGTGGTTTGAACTTAAAAGTCTAAGTTCTCTCAACCGGTGAGAAAATACTAATTTTTTCCACGGGTGATGGCTTGTTTTTCTCGTCATTTATCAAACAGTTTACATCATCTACGTTTCACGAGTGACGTGGTTTTTAATTTGCCTGCATAATGAGGGCAATATGTGGAAGAATCTGGCCGTTAATTTGAGGCAATTTGTTTTCACGGTTTCTCATTAAACCCATGCAGTGATAGATGACCGGCAAGGAACAGATTTCATCGAAACTACAACATCAATGGAACACATTCCCGTATAGGACTCTATCTAGTACCCTTATAATATGAAAGGATATTTAAACCTTAAAAGTAATTAAATAATTGTTTTATTATTTTTATCTAATTGTGATAAGAATTACTAATGCAAATTATGAATAGATTATTAATTTACGAATATTTAATTTGTTAATAAATAAATAATGCAAATTGAAGCCATGTTTCAAAGGAATGGCTTCATAAGGTCCACACCTTATGAAGCCATTCCTTTGATACGGTATAGACTTTTGTTAGGGGATTAATTTGTTGCCTTATTAATAATTATTGTTTCCCTGTTAATTTTAATGCTCTACAGTATATACATGTACGGAGCCTGAAAGCAGACTCTGAGTACCTTGAACCTGCCACTTAACATAATATTAAAGAGACGATGCAAATTGAATATCATTAGTTAAATTTCACCATTTTTATCAATATTTTGGTGAATTAGTTTATTATAATTGTAACTTTGCAGATAAAACAGTTAACTCATCGAAGAGTAGCTCTAAAACTTATTCATTGCAAGATTATGTGTGCATGTGCACAGTTAAAAGCTTTCTATGAAAATGAATGTTTTAGTTTTGCTATGAAATATAATGGTAAACGTTATTTATCAGCCAATGATTACAAATACAAGGCCTAGGTTTTTATTATCCTCTACCTAAATCCTTTCAAATAAACGGACCACTTCCTCGCACATTAAAGCGTAAAAGCTTAATAATAATATAGTTAGAATGTCTTAATAGCGTAGGGGTAACGTCACGAAGTTTTAAATGACAAATCCTGAGGTGAATTGAACCCTCGTGGGTTCGAATCCCGGCCGCACTGATCTGAGAGTAAAATCTCGGACATTTACTGGACTGGCTACACGGAAAATGGACAAAAATTGCCTAACGGATTTAACATGTGGTATTAAAAGTGATAGAGATCATTTCACTATAATGTGTGTGTTATTATGAGTTAGGCCTACAATCTCAGTTCATAATTATTGATCGCTAATAAAGCAATAAAATAACTGATATCAAGCAAAATGATTTTATTATAATTTGTATCACATAGATGATATTTGGAAATGTGGATTTGGAGAAGAATGGAGAGGATTAGCTGGACTCAAAAGGTTACAAATGAGGAAGTCCTGGAGAGAGTTGGCACAGATAGACAGTTGATAAATGTATTAAGAAATATGAAGAAGAGATGGGACAAATAGGAAAAATAGGACACATTCTAAGGGGGGAAGGTGTATTAAAAGAGGTCATAGAAGGTAGAATGGAAGGAAAAAGAGGCAGTGGCAGGCCGAGAATAGGTATGTTAGATGATTTAAAGACCCACTCATATGTGGAAATGGAGAGGAAGGCGGAAGACAGAGAAGAGTGGAGGCATTATTTAACATGGACCTGCCAGTAGGCAGTGCACTAAGGGAGAGAGAGAGAGAGATGATATTTAGTTAGTTGACACTTAAATAATTTGTAGCTATGTTTATATATTGAAATTGCGAAATACATGTATGTTAAGGCACTGTTACTGGGCCTTTATTTCTGTTTTACGCAAACCTCTACTTGCCTTTTTAAATCTATTCAATTCTTTCTACAATGCTGTTCTGCATGCTGTGATAAATAATTAAACAAATATAAATAAAATTGTAAAATTCTTTGTTGTAGAGGTGTAGGTTTAGTACTACGTTTAAAAATCAATCAGAATGGGAAGAAAACATTCGAAGAAACAATAAATTTGGAAACATTATTTTAATAACTCTTTCTTTAAGAATAAGAACTTCTTCTATAAAGAAGGGAATCTCAGTGAATCCCTTTCCATCTAGTGGAGCTGACTGAAACAATTCTCTTTACTCTAGCGGAACTAGACAAAGCAATTTCTGTTCTCTAGTGGACTGTAGAACTAGATAAAGCAATCCCTTTTCCTCTAGTGGATGTATATGAAGCAATCCCTTTTCCTCTAGTGGATGTATATGAAGCAATCCCTTTTCTCTAGTGGATGTATATGAAGCAATCCCTTTTCCTCAGTGGATGTATATGAAGCAATCCATTTTCCTCTATTGGATGTATATGAAGCAATCCCTTTTCCTCTAGTGGATGTATATGAAGCAATCCCTTTTCTCTAGTGGATGTATATGAAGCAATTCCTTTCCTCTAGTGGATGTATATGAAGCAATCCCTTTTGTTCAGTGGATGTATATGAAGCAATCCCTTTTCCTCAACGGATGTATATGAAGCAGTCCCTTTTCCTCTAGTGGATGTATATGAAGCAACCACTTTTCCTCTATGGAACTAGATTAAGCAATCCCTTTTCCTCTATGGAACTAGATGAAGCAATTCCTTATCATTGCTCAGCATAGTAGCCACAAGTCAATAAATTGTTCCGTTATAACGAAAAAAGTGAAATATTACTGAAGAGAAGTACTAAACAAAAAATAATAAACAAATTCATTCTTATTTTTTAAATTTGTAACCTTTCAAATTTTATTCCGTCTTCCAGGCAAAGGCGACGAAGAAAGAATTTACCAGAAAGTATCTGACAATTTTAAAGAATAAAAAACAAAAATACGACTAGGCTTCATTCGGAGAGGTAGCAGTGAAATATATTGAAAGCGACATTCCCTACAGCAAATGTTGATTTACAATAGTTCAAGGAAAAGATATCGCAAAGACCATGAGTCATTTCCTATAAGATGCTTTCTATTGTGTTCCCGGGCTTGTAGAAATCATTTCTTGCAGATCGATCATATGATACGAGCGTCCTATCAGGTTCCTGCATCAATGCAGCTATGTACTAGTCGTATGCAGATGGGCACTCGAACTGATACCTTGATGGATTGCTGACCACACATATGGGCATATATGAGCCGTAGGAAAGCCATCGAGAAGTTTGACGTCTATTTCTCATAGCAATACACTAGCAGTGACGTACTAATATATCATTTTTTCTAGCGTATCATTTAGAGTATATGCATGTATACGTGTATAATGCACAACGAATGTGTTAAAAGATCAATGTATAAAAGTTTTAAATGGCTGTTATTGAGGTCATGAGCTCGATTTACGGATGAGCTTATTAGAGAGTAAAATCTGGGATATCCAATAATACGAACCAAAACTGTTACCAAATTGACCTTTTAGTCAGTGTCCGGGCACAAGAACACACACACGTACACACACATATATATATATATATATACATGTATATATATATATATATATATATATATATACTGTCTATATATATGTATATATATATATACACATGTATATACATGTATATATTATATACAAGCATATGAGAGAGAGAGACAGACAGAGAGAGAGAGAGAGAGAGATGAGAGACTCGCTGGAGTGTACTCTATACATTTGGTTTGAATCCTTTTGAATCCTTGTGGTAAATTTTCAGTTTCGTTTTTTCGTATTAGTTGAGAGGGTTGGTGGATTAGTCAACTTGTGTTACAGAGAGAAGGACTCGTATTGTATCGATTGATATCCGGCATTCGCTCACTGCTGCTCTATCTACCGGGTCCTAATGTACAAGCTACAGTTTGTGAACCGAGTATTTAAACCTATTGGCTCGTTTTACGATTCCCAGAGGGACATCACGCACGCCATCGTGTCAGTCAAGTGCTGAAGCTGCGAACTACCTTACGAAATGTTTACTGCAGAATAAATTTGTTGACAGTAATACCATTGGGCCATAAAAATTAGGCGCATAATTGCTCCAGTTAATAGTTATAAATAGTCAGTTAACGTTAATTCATATCTTCCCACCTTAGATTTATATCATCTTGCCTGCCTGTTTCTTGGATTCACGAACCGGCACCATTTCATTCTCTTCAGCACATGCTTTTTCTAATCATTTAGGTGAATCGATTTGTAGTGACACGATATAGAGGATGTCTGTTACTGATATCATCTTTGCATTAGGAAACTGACTTTGAATCTGTGTTATTATTAATATAATAATAATAATAATAATAAAAATAATAATAATAATACAAGTGTTATTATTATCATAGATAATATTGTTACACTGGTCAACAGTGATTTTTCATAAAGCAAATTATTGGGTCATCCATATAGGATTTTCGACGCTGATTTTAAATATGCAAGCGGTTTTTCTCTATCACGTCTAGTTTTTGTGATGAGGCAGATTATATTTTTATATTATTCGTAATTTTCTGCAGTTTTGTTACGTACGCATTGACCTATACGGACCTCGGTTAAATTTTTTCTTCATAGTCTTTGTAATTGGGAACTTCCACATGACGTCATTATGTAAATTAACAATCATCTTGAGTTTATATTCATAAGTAAAATCAATCAATATGCCTCGAGAATGTAGAAACCATCCGGATATTGCTCTGTGTTTGGTTCACTCACTCCGAAGTCGCAAAAGAGAACTTTTACGAAGGATATTCGAAAACTTTACGAAGCGTATTTCGGCTGTCCACTTGGAGACCAATATAAGGATGTTTTGTTTATTATAAATCACCTCACTTCAGAAATTATTTAAGAAAAAATTCCGATTTCATTAGCACCTAGACCACGAGAGGTTGAGATAATTTTGTTATGAGTTTTCTGCATCAGTACATCAAGCCTGCAAGTGACTGGCTGGAAAGAAGAGGGTAAACCATCATCTAAACATCATCTTGTCATGGTGATGGCGTAGGAAATATGAAATTTTTCTAAGAGCCGTCAATGCTCTCACTCCCACATAGGAAATCAATAGCTCCAGGCTCTCTTCTTTTATTCTCTGCCACTATTGAATCTCTCTTTACAAACGATATTTGACGATTCTATTACCAACATCCTAACGACATCATTATCGATGGTTATTGAAAACTGATCATAGCAGAATAACCACGTCATTGGAAGCAATCCGAATAGGCACAATATTTATTGTATTATGCATATACTGTACAGCATCATCAACACTAGACATGTTATGCTACTTGATTTCTATTGATCGTAAACTTAATAAAATACTACTGATAATATAATAGGATGTACATTATATTTAATGTGTTGCTATTTCACAAATTTAACGTAAATATTTGAAGGAGACAAATTGTAATTGTAACATTGAGGCCCAAATAGTAATAGTTTGTCATAAGCAATTATTGATAAAAAAGTATAATTAGTCTATACATGTATGTAACTCATAACGCCGTCCTAACTTTTCTATCTGTCCGTGACAATTTTGAAAGAAATTGTCAGCCTCAGTAATGAAAGTTCTATAAAAGTGACAGGACATATTCCATAGTAACAACTATCATTAGAGTACTACATTCTTAATTATTTTAATATATAAAGTAGTATGATAAATATGAAGTTACGTATAAAGCAATAAAATACTATTATAATTCATAAATATATAAAGTACGTGTATTGCACCACTTCTAGGACTCGGCGTACAACTCGAAAAGCTTTCAACTGCATTAAAGAGGACGTTCTTATCACTCATATTTTAAGACGTAGGCCTATAGTAAACGTGGGTGTGTTCGTGTGCGTACAACACTTGTGTGAGCTATATTGATTTGATGCTCAAATGCTATACTGAAGTAATAGAAAATATCCGGTGACCTTATTTTGCTTTAAATTGAATTTTGGACTGCAGAGGAGATAAAATTTCAATCTGTTTGCTACTATGAACAATTCTTAAAGAACAGAAATCAATTTCGCACCTGAGGTTAAACGTACAATCCAGTCATGTTTCAGCTTGATCAATGGATGGTTTTGAATGTCTGTGACGTCTTCATTTTCTGCTTGTTAGAAGAGGCCGCTAAGCAGAAACTTAGGGAGCATATAGGAAACCACCTTAGAAGCCGTGCCTCGAGTTTGAGGCGACATATTAAGACATATGACTTAAAAGCATAACCGGAATCACCTCAGAAGCTATGATGTGTTCAAAGTTATAGGCTGCTTGCGATATGGTTAAGGCATAGCCTTTTGAGAAGGGATTAACTTGTTGATCTATGGAGTGTATAGTGTAATATGTAAGCCTCTATATGGAGCGTAAAAGCACATTTCAATTATGTAGGCCTACCTTGGACCTGCCACTAGGCAAACACTAGAAAGAGAGAGAAAGAGAGCGGAGGAGAGAGAAATGTATAACAATTACGATCAAATGAACCTGTTAACTAATAGTGTCTCTTCATGGAGTCAAACGATCATCAGTAGGCATTACTATATACCCTTACATAGACCTCTATTTCTTTATGGCAGATAATGGCAGGAAATGGCAGATAATGGCGGATAATGAACCATTATCAAGGGAAAGTAACAATAAAACAATCACAGCGCTACTATGACCCTCGTCAAAGTAGTATAAGAAGTCTGAACTAGATAAGTATTTAGTGTATAATTCTTATGATGATTATTATTATAATTATTATTAATAATAATTTAAAATCCTGTGTCAGGAAAAAGGGGTTTGATAAAAACCATTCAAGCAATATACCTAATTGCTGAAGCATCGCCCGGCTACTCGAGTTCATCAAGTTACTCAAAAGTAGGCTTGTTGCTGAAGCAGAGGGCACTGAATCTTTTCAAAGTTATAGAAAGTCTTTGCCAAAGGAAATATTATTATTTTATTATTAAATATTTATATTTTATTATATTTTAATTATATTTTTATTATTAATATAGCATTATTATTTTTTTATACCGGGTGTAAAGAACACGGGATTTGATAAAAACCGATGATGTGTAGTAGTAGGAATAATAGTGACAGTATGAGAGTAAACTGACATATTAAGTTGCATGCAGACTTGTTGTGTGCAGTTGTTTGTTGCTGTTTTTTTGTTCGTTTGTACGGTAAATTGATACAATACTACAGTGCTATTATGCATAAATAAATTTGAGAAAAAGTTGGAGATGATTAAATACGTAATCAGGAAAGCGTTAGAGATTACTATTGCGTTAGAACTTAACTGCGCGGCTCGTCATGAGTCTATTTATTTACCCTACAGTGATTTATGAAAGCAATAGTTTTTCTCTTGTCTTCAATTTTTGCTGCAGTTGTAGTAAACAGGACTGATATAAGTGTTCCAGGGAATAAACAATTTACACTGAAATCCTTGTTCTCTTTGTAGATTTATTATTTTTACAAGGGCAGACACATGCTGACAGACAGACGGGTTAACAAGCGGCATGTCTATTCGTAGAAATATAAAACTATAAGCTGTAGTAAAGTTTAACGTTTGTTTCAGTATCACAAGAAATGCGGCCAGAGATTGTTTGACGAGTAATGGAATCAATGGCCTACTGCTTCTCAGTCACATGCGCTAGCCACTGGGCCATCCATTCGGTAGAAATATTTTTAAATTTCCAATGGCTTTTAAATTTCGTCAAACTGTTGTACATGTCATTTAGTATATTATAGATTTTACTTGTAATACTGGAAATCATTCAACTGCAAATTGAACGCAATTTCGTAAGAGTCATCTATGGCAAATTCTGACGTCATATCTTATGTGATACTCTCTTACCAAATGCTACGTTATTGCTATTCACCTGCAATAAGGCAGGTCATACAGATCGTATAAATGTAGCGTTTAAAGGAAAGCTCGCATTAAACGAGCATAGGACTTTAGTGGAATTTAGGTAAGGGATATTGCCTCTCTTTCTCTTGGTGCACTGCCTACTGGCAGGTAGCGGGTAGCGAGACTGGACTGCAGAAGATAATGGATAGGCTGAATGATACGGCATTGAGATATGGCATGAAAATTAGTATACAAAAGACCAAGGTTACGAGAGTGTCCCATAATAAGGGTGAAGTTAATATCACAATAAATGGTACGAAATTTGAAGAGGTAAGGAGTTTCAAATATTTGGGTCATACTATAACCGGTGACGGGAAATGTTAGACTGAAATATGCAGCAGGATTGCCGGAAGTAAAAGCGGCCTTCGGTAATAGGAAATAACTTGCAACAAAAAGTCTAAACAAAGACACAAAGATAACGATAGTGAAAACCTTGTTTTGGACCACACTATTGTATGGATGTGAAACATGGACCCTAAGGAAGGACGCTATTAGGAAACTAGAGGCATTGGCATTGTGGATTTGGAAAAGAATGGAGAGTATTAGCTGGACTCAAAAGGCTACAAATGAGGAAATTCTGGAGAGAGTTGGTACACATAGACAGTTGACAAATGTATTAAGAAATAGGAAGAAGAGATGGACAGGACACATTCTAAGGGAGGAAGGCACAGGTATATTAAATGAGGTCATTGAAGGTAGAATAGAAGGAACTAGAGGCAGAGGCAGGCCGAGAGAAGGTATGTGAGAGGATTTAAAGACTCACTCATATATGGAAATGAAGAGGTAAGCGGAAGACAGAGAAGATTGGAGGCGTTATATGCCATGGACCATGAAGAGATATTGTAAAAAAATATTAAACCTGTCGCTCTTCGCAGCGTCAAAATGAGAATAAAATAAAGTCAAATAAATAAGGCACAAATATAAAAAGCTAAAGGCTAATGTTAACGTCAGTTTCTTAACTCGAAAGCGATGTCAGTGCAGTGACGGGCGAGCCCAGGATTTGAGCCCAAAAGTAATAACTTACGGACATCGCCACTGGCTCCAGCCAGTGACAAGAATGCATTTAAACCATTCCAGCTCGTCTTACGGAATGGGCATGGCATCAAGGGAGCCAAAGTGATCCATTTAACCATAGCAGACTAAACAACTAACGAGACATGGAATTTTAATCTGCTTAATTACGCTAGGATCAGAATCATTTAGATGACTAGTCGATGAAATCACTATTTCGACAAAGAATACTTTTGACAAGACACGTTTTCAAATCAAAGAGATTGCTAGCGGTCAAACCGGGTCTAATATTCTTGCTTGCATCAAACATCGTGAAGCGTACGTGATAAATTCAGAGCAGCAATGCATGTTTAATAAAATGCGAAGTAGCCATCAGCACTGTTGAATTTCGTAAACAAGACCTCAAGATTATACAGTAAGTCCAAGTTCTAAAATCACAAAATGGCTTTGGCCGACTGGCAAGTCTAACAGCAATATAAATGTTCTCAAAATTTTGCCTGTGATGAAATAGATTAACTACACAATTAATATTGACCCATTCATGATACAAGCCAGAGCAATAAGGCTGGTATTTGACTATCAAAAACTTAGTTATGAGAATAGATTAAAATTCGTAGGATTAACCTCTGTAAGTGAGAGAAGAACTAGAGGAGATTTAATAGAAGTTTTTAAGATACTCAAAGGCTTCAGCAAAGTTAACCATAGTATTTGGTTTAATTTATCAAACAACAGAAACACAAGGGGACATATTTATTTATAAACTTAATAAATCTAGAAGTAGATTAGATTTAATGAAATTTTTTCTTTAGTCAGAGAGTTATAAATGCTTGAAATAGTTTGCCAAGCGAAGTTGTGGAAGCAGAACCAGTGAATGCTTTTAAAAATAAATATGATAAACATAAGAACATGTAAATTAGAAGCTAATTGCATGTTCAGTGTTATACATAGGCTATGTATAAATTTGACATGTTGACATGAAGTCTGTATGATTTGATTAATATTAATTGGTTTTAGTTAAGAGCATTTTAGTTCATTTAGATTCATTTTAGGTGTCATATAGATTTTAAGAGCATTCTGATGAGTCTTAAGCAAGCATATAATTGCTTTCTGACTCTGTAAATGTTATGTTATTCATTCAGCTAGAGTAATATATTATTTCAGTATACAGAAACAAAGTATTTGGAATAATTCAATCACTTATGAGAAGAAAGGTTTCTTAGAGTTTCCTTGTTACTTGGGAAATTTGACAAATGTAATTGTAGCAGTTAGTGTGCCATAATATAGGGAAACCAATTCTGATACTGCTCATCTATCATAACCGTGGGCCTACTAGCTGATGATATTTTATTCCGATTTAAAATACCTTATTTTTCATATTTACAGTGCAGAATACTCCCTTCTGAGCAATATTTGACCCTGATTGTATTTAAACGAAGACGCTAAAAATAAGTACGCAATTAGATGTTAAAGGACTAAATTTTGGAAAGATAATGAAATAGTGCAGGCGAACAAAGCGTTTTGCAGTAGGGAGAGCCTGAATCTTCTATCTATATGGTAGATCATTTAAAGAACTACTTAACAGCAGCATATTTCTAATGTCTAAATGGTAGATCATTTAAATAACTACAAATCAGGCAGAACAATTCTAAGGTCTAAATGGTAGATCATTTAAATAACTACAAATCAGGCAGCACAATTCTAAGGTCTAAATGGTAGATCTTTTAAAGAACTACATATCAGGCAGCACATCTCTCATGTCTAATCGCTGAGGTTTCTTGCAATCTCGTCTAACTCTTCGTTAGTTACACTAGACAATTCTTGAGCATCTATCAGTAGTCGTAGATTAACTCTGCTCCGCCACGGACCTCTTCACCACAAATCTTCTCTCCATCTACTGAGTCTACCAGGCTGCAATTAGTACAGTTCTGGTTAACATTAGCCGACAATCCATGCGCTCTTGTAGTCTGATAAGAGTGAATTGAGAATGACGGAGCATGTCTAAAAAGCATGCTGGTGTTGTGCAAATACGTTCGCTACTGATACAATGAAGATTTAACGACCAATTTCGGTTTTCAACGGTTTTTTAGTGAATTCTAATCTCTTTATTAAACACAATACGAATGTGAAAGCTACCGTAGTAGTTACAGCTACCGTAGTAGTTATAGCTCAGTTTTGTGAAAACTGTAGACTATATACTGTAGTAAGGTTTTCCTCAGTTTATATGAACAACTATATACAAATACATGCAACAAATTACAAAATATGTGACGACACACTAAAGGATTAGCCACATTGAGAATTATTTTCAAAAGGATTTACTGCCTTTTTACTTCTACTTGTTTGACAAAATATTTCTCGAGTTTTTTCAGAGGTCTTTCTGCTCTGTTAGTGGACAAGTTGTAAGAGTGGGATATGAAATATTTTAGTCTGATTGATCTTGTAACTTTATTGTTTTGAAGTTGTTCTTATCAATGAATATCAGTTATTAGATGAATATCAGTTATCAGTTGAATATCAGTTATTAGATGAATATCAGTTATCAGTTATCAGAATATCAGAAATCAGTTTGTATCCCAAACTTTTTAATATAATTTAATTTTTACGTCCTTGAACATAGTTGGCCTTATTTAAAATTGGCTGCATTAATTGTCAAAGATGGCTGACATTTATCCTTTTAGTTTTTGCTTTTATTTACACAAACCTCTTATCGATAAAGAAGTCATCAGTACTAATCATGTCAATGAACAATAAAATAGTTAGCGTCGATAAGCGAAGACAATACACAATTTGTAAGGTGTTCATCACCCAATACTTCATGCATAATGGATGTTAGAGGACGAGTCAAAACACAATACGTACAATGAGTGCATAACCTATGAAAGATTCACTAAAACAGACGAATACTGTGTTGTGTAGAGAGTTATTTTAGAATTTCTTTTCCACATTCAGTGGTATGAATATCAGAGAAGACTTGATCCGTTGACAGTTTCCTGGAGTGCAAAGAAAACGCCCACACATGCCAAATTCTTCCATCTCAGGCGGGATGTCGGTCGCTAAGTGTCACCTATCATTTATGATTTTAACATACTGCTGCGTGCAAGTTTTCATTGAGACACGATGAGAGCTTAAATATACTAATTTAATGATCTCAAATTTACTAAATTTTATGATCTTAAATATACTAAAATAGAGTTAAATATTTCGTATAATGTCTACAATAATAGTTGTAAGATTCAATTGTGCGGGACAAGTTAGAATAATATCATAATACACTAAATTAGATAACTACTGGTATCTATGATCTATGCCATCTATCATCGAACACTATGTGGTGTCAAAGTCAAACTGCTTATCAAACTAAGACGTCCCTTTAAAGATGATAATTCAAAATAAATTCATTACATCATTAATAACACTATTATAGCAACAGGTGGGATTACTACTGGTGACTACAATTTCAATATAATGAAAATTCGTTTCATATCAAAACAATACGACGAAAATATCATAGACGCTTTCGCCTCAATGCGATGTCAATGACATCACGAGCAGAATTTACAGCAAGCAGCTCTACGTCAATGAAGGCACTTTTTTATACACATTACGACATCCTTTGACGTCCCTGACATCTCCTTTGGGTGAAGAACAGAACAATAAATCTTTATTATAAACATGACAATAAATCTTTACTAAGCTATCGAATCGTATTTCGAATTACAATTCAATTTTCTGCTGGTCATGTTCAGCAGTGTGTGTGTTTGTCATAATTTATGAATGTTTTTCTGAATCCGCTCAATATCATCTAAAACAAATTCAAACGTCGACAGAATGTACAGATATACTATCACATTAGCAAAAGGAAGTTCTAAAGGAATAATAGTCGGTCAGGCACATAATATTTATTTGTTCTTATCGATTCTATTATGTCTATGGATTTATTCTTCGAATAAGGTACATAATAATAGTAAAAACTATTACAGTAGATTCTTGAGAAACTACAATCCAAGACAAAGTATTTCTTGAGAAAAGAGGCCTATAAAATAGACTAAGAGTTAGCAACAGGGTACTGCTTAGTTGATCAATATAATTTAGTTGGATGATCCTTGTGCTCACAGCTGGTCCACTGAGGCGTAGATAGTGTTTGGTATTAGCATTAATATCCGTGGATTAGCTTAGATAAGGTGGCAAGACGAATGAAAGCAGAGAGGATGTAAACTGCTCACGTCCCAGCAGCTAATGAGCTGAAGTAGCAATAATTCTGAGGCGATAAGTCGACGAGGGCAGTTTATATTGTTGGACATGGAACATCTTCTGCATTGCATTTCTAATACCTAGGTACGACTTGCATACTGAGCTTGACACAGTATGTGTAGTGTTGTATTGTTGAATGTCTCAATAGCGCAATGGATAACGCCATGAACTTTTAAATGACAAATCCATTGGTGAATTGAACCCTCGTGGGTTCGAATCCCAGCCGCGCTGATCTGAGAATAAAATCTCGGACATTCACTGGACTGGTTACACGGAAAATGGACTAATTTTCATAACGGATTAAACATGTGGTGTTAAAATGTGATAGATATCAGCATAGTTGATCATTTCACTATAATGCGTTAACTTATTATTGGAACTAACATGGACATAGAGAACATTTTAGTCGAAAAGTTCATGAGTTCATGTTAGCAAGAATAGTTTCATAGAATAATTTTATTTGTATACTCTGCACAATAAATTATAATATTTAGTTCGTGCAATATGACCTCCTCTGCTACCATTAGATTATAGCTACTCTACAGAGATTAAATAAAAATTATTGCTTTATGAATTGTAGCAACCAGTAATTGATTTCGCCCATGAAGCGATTTTTCCCATCGTTTTCTTTTCAGTTGTATGTTTGCTTGTTCTTGCGTGATTGTTGGCTGTCAGCTAGATAGAGGAGGTATACACTCTTCGATGATTAGTGCTTGTGTGTGTACTTGTATGTGTACTTACAATAGTTCTCCTTCTTTCCTTCCACAATATCCAGACACATACGAGTCTCTGTTCACATAGTCATACCAGAAAATGAATCGAGGAGAAAAACTGGAATATTAAGCACGCTCTGGAAAAGTGAAGTGTAATATAACGTGTGTCAAGTCTACGCAGAAATCTTCCAGTTGATCCGATCAGTGTAAATTTATTTATTTCCAACCTCATTTCCTAGCTGTGGACAATCCTTCCTTCAGGCAGGCTGCTTCCCCACTCACCTGGATTCTAGGAGTACCTTCGTGCATCTACTGGGGGACCTCTAGGTCAAATCTTAAATGTTGATTTATCATAAATTAAAAAGTAGGGTACTGCACAAAAATTTAATCTTTTGACAATATAATAAGGCTTCATTGAGTTTATCTATTATTTCTTACCAAATAATTTAAACAATCAACCTACCTATAATTGCTTCAGAACGATTTACCATATAGGTGCAGGATGTGTCTTGGGAGAGAAGTTTAGATGTTTGACGGGCTCCAAATTATATTATTGGGTCACAAAATATTCCTGCATGTTTGAAACAGTAGTGAATCTGAAAGTGGGAATTTAAGTTATTTAAGACTAAATTTTGTCTCTTGAATGCCATAGAGGAGTATTGTTTAATAGCATTATAGAAGAACTAGTAATTGGATGGATTAAAAAAGATGCTTTTTATCAAAATATTGACTGGTACATACATTTAATTAACAATTCATTTACAAATGAATAAAGTGATTAAATTCAACTTTTGATTCACATGTTGCTCACCATTTAATGACAGCAACTAAAAATTTTTCTGTTTATCTCTAACTGTATAGTTTTGAATTATTTTAATATTTTTCATTTCCTCGAAGTTGGACTGGTAAGCTTAATTATATTGTTTATCAGTAGTAAGAATTTTGGGGGGTTCGGACAAATTCGCAGTTTTAAGGCAAATTTATACATCACCATGTGTATTTAAAGACAAATAGCCTTTTCTGCCTTGAGGATAACTTGATTATTTACATGTATATGAACTTTAAAAATAACTGCAGCACTCGAGATACTGTGCATCTGAAAGTTTAATAATTAAACTGCTGGAAAAACCCCAGTCACAAATTAAGCTAACCGATGGCCGCTCAACTGCTGTAAATAACATTACATGTATGTAAAGCGACAGTAAAAGCCTACATATATTCCTATATACAAAAGCTGATACAGTTTTAATGGTATATTTACTATTAAAACTTTTAATCAATCAAATGATTTTAACTCTAAAACACCCATCAACTATCTTTCCATCGTTTTTAGCATAATACATTGTATGATGATTTGGTTTTTACCAGCTTCATACATAGATTTGTATAGTGTAACTTCGCCGGTTTCTGTATTTTCCAATCTTAGACGTTTTGGCTTAGTTCCTATAGTGCTTAAGCGTTCAAATTTCGGGTCTATCACTTCGTTTGGGTCTACCTCTTTTTGTGGATAATTTCTAGGTCTTCCTAGTTTTCTTTTAGTCTCCGCTTCTTCCTTTGGTGGGTCCATTTTTAATAGTCCATTTTCAAACGCTAAAAATAACAATTCCGTTGTTCTTGATTTTTCAGGCGGTTTAATTCCAGCATTGATCAATATTTGCTTCAACTGTTTCACTGCTTGAGTTTCCATTTTATATATGTAGAATTAAATTTAAACCAAAATTAAGATTTTATTTTAAAGTTGTCTACTTTAATTAAATTATGTTTGCAAGTTCATGGAATGAGTATCTCCACGTATCATCGCTGAACTTTCAGCAGCTGCTGTTCATTGTTAATACGTGTTGCTTACAGCGTGCAGTCTCCTTGCTAGGCCGCAGCAGTCGCCCGCAGTCTCTGCTGCCTTATAAAAAAAAGATCATATCCTACTAACGTGTAACGTGGCAAGTTAGATCAGTATACATGCACATTACGAAGATGGCTACATTTAGGAGTACTACAGAACAAAATGATTTTGTAATGGATACTCAAGAGCTAAATCGTTTTATGATGGAATCAATACCAGTGGAAAAACGAGACTCGGTTTTGACTAAAGGAAACAGTTATATGAGAAAGTGGAGAAAGATCTTTGACGTAAGTACAGAATCTGATATTTATAGGGAACATATGGTTAAGAACGAGCGAGAGAGAATATGTAAGTGTTATGAAGAGCTCCAAAAAGTTTGGTTACTGCAAAAGGAGTAGGGACAAATAAAAAATATGTTCAGCCAAGCAACGTGGAAGACGGTTTGATCATGATCATATCGCTAATTTCTTCGTTGTATCTAATTTTAAAAGTCCTTTAACACTGAAAAAGAGGCAGTTAATCTATTTTCTGATTACCTGTTCATTTTTATATTGGGTAACAGTTAATATATTGGCTGCTTCATAAAGGAACTACAATTCTGCATTATGGAGAGTAAAGACTACTGCACCATATGAATATAGGAATTATACATGCGTAGGTTTTACTTTCGCTTTACAGTGACGGCTGCAGCAGCCGTCGGTCCAGCAGGTGGTTTTAGCAGTTCAATTATTAAACATCCAGCTGTTAAAGCTACGTCTCCTTGAGTAGACTTAAGCTTAAGCAGCCGTCGATCTAGCTGTGATTTTAACTTTAGTGTTTTCCAGCGGTTCAGTTAATATAAAGCTCCAGCTGCAAAGCTTGTAGGTTACAGCGGAGTCTTTTTAGAGGAGACTAGTAAACAAAATGAGCTGCAGCTGCGTGATACTGAGTCGGCTGTCAGTAATTATGCGAAACCCTATATAAGGTCTATAACATGACGGGCATCACGTGTCAAATGAAATTTTAAAAGTGAGTAAATGACTCCATATTGAAAATTCGTATAATGAAATCAATAGAATAATCCGAATCTTAAATCAGATCTTGTTAAAATAAATAAAGGACGGGCAGCTTTTATCGTTATATATTTGTAGTCTTAATAAAAATTAATTATGTATAATAAAAACTGGCAGACATAGTAGATGGTACTTTGCTTTCGAGTATAGTGAAAGCGTTTTTAACTAGAAAACTTGAAGTGAGGCAAGCCGTTGTTTACAAGCTAAAACGAAAGCGAAAAATTATAGAAACACTTTCCTACACTACCGCGATAGCTTCGATCGTAATTTCCCCAGTGCTAGCTGCAACTGCTACAGCTGTTGTAATCCCATCTGTTGCTATAATAGTGTTATCCACTACAAGCGGTATCTTGACAGCCTTCGCCAATAAATTTAATTTTCAAGCTAAAAGTAATAAATTAAATACAGAAATTGAAAAACTAAATAAACTTAATGAAAGATTTGAATCTGTCGTCAGTTGTAACGGAAATCTTACCGAGGCAGCCTATAATCAGATTATTTCTGTATTCACATAAAATTTGTTAATAAATTTATTAACGAATTTAAACATAGCAAATTAATGCGACGCTTACATCACAAAACTATACTAGCAGAGAATCTGAAACGTACTGAAATCCTAAATCAACAAACATTAAATTTTTTTTTAATATTAATTCCAAATCTAAATTCTTTCGATCGAGGTCTTGATCTCTTACAAGTTTTGGAATAAATCGCCTAATTTTCAATAAAGGTGTATCCTCTTGAGGTGTTGCTATTAATTTAGCACGAACTAGATACATTTTTAAATCAACAAACAAATTTTTCGGCAGTTCTTCGGTAGTTCTTCAATTACTAAAATAAGTAAATATTTCAATTCTGTCGCGTAAATTGAAAGAACGTCAGAATATATTTCTTCACTATCATATAATTTACTATATTCTAAGGTAATATTTTCCAAATGATTATAACTCCTAAGAAATATTTAGCTGTTTTTAATTCGTAGGCCTTGTTCTCTGGAACATTTTGATATAATGGCCAATACATGAGACCAAATAGCCATTAATTTCTTCTAATCAGCAATATCTTTCATGACAGCAATCTATAGATACTTTTTGTTTATCGCATCATACATTTCACTTGAGAAACCGACATTAAAAATTAAATTATGCTTCATATCTAAATCTCCATTCATTGAACCAACATTCACACTGAGTTTCGTATCAATATTGTTTTGTAGAGCAATGTCATTAGCAACTACGTTTTGTTCTACTTCCTTTAAGATGTCTACTCTCAAATTTTCACCAAATTCGTTAACATAACGGTAGCAGTACCCCTTTGTGATGACCTCCGCATCGGTTTCTGGAGGGTGTTTAACATTTAAAATTCTATTGTTGCTCATATTAATGTCTCCAGTGATTTCTCCTCCAGTTTTGCAAATTTTATACTGTCGAGTTTATCAACAAGCTTGACAATAGGCCTGAAAACCGTGTCTACATGCTCCATCTAATCGTCAGTTGCTGAGTGTGATTTTCCACCGGTTTTCGATACAGTACTCATTTTATATAATAAAAATTTAAAATTTATATAAAAAATGTCAAAGTATACAAACTATGGTCTAACGTTGACTAAAGAAAGCATGGTTTCGTTGTTATAAATATTTGGGAAGAACCTGAATGTGGTCGCTATATTTTAAACTATAATGTAATTTACATACCAGAACAGTACCTAAAAATACCTAAAATACATAATAATACCTAAAATACATAATAATACCTAAAAATACATAATAATACCTAAAAATACATAATAATACATAAAATACTTAATAAACAATTTTATGCAGCTAATAAAATGATGAAGGAGTTTGATATCAGCCGGTTTATAAAAGTCAAGAAAGAAGCCAAAAACAATGTTTCGGAATGACATACTTGACAATCAACGGGTAAACGGGACAATCAATGAGAGCCAAGCAAAATTATTCAAACCGTTAATTGACACTATAAGAGAAACAGCTAAAACTCTAGAACAACAGATTGTCGACGATAGTCAAAATCTGAACAACGTTTTAGTATCCTTTACTAATGAATTGATTCGTGCAAATAACCAGAGAGAGGCGATACAGGCTATGCAATTTTATGATTCGCCAATTCCGGGACGAGAATCTACACCGAGAGAGGATCCTTTAATTATTAATTTAGACAAGAACCTCAATGAAAGTGATCGAGAGAATCTAGATCTACTCGACCTGAAGCTTCTAAGTGAAGTATATGAAAACAATGAAATAGAAGCAACATTGAAGTAGATTCAAATACATAATAGACGAATAGGGTGGTTCTTGGGAAATAACAGTTAAAAGAGTGCAGCTGAGAAAATGATATGCGAGTCTCAACAGAAAACACTGGAAAAGTACAAGGGCATATTGACTAAGGTAAAAGCAGGGAGCGAGTTTGTCGGCGAAGGACCAGGTTATAATTTATGAAAGCCTAGATCAATTGGTTCGTCTACTCGATGAAACTATTGCAGCTCTACAGGCTGGAAACACTGGAGTGTATAATAACGCAGTTAGTATTTTGGATGAGCTCTTAAACATTAGAGCAATCACCAAGGGGAATACGATGATATATATATAAAAACAATTTTAAAGTTATATAAAAATGGCGAAATTAACTCTGTCGAGCACATCAGCAGATTTTACCACATATTTATATCCTCCAATAAGATTGGATCCTGAGAGAAAAAATTTGAAGTAGCATTTATATCTCTTCAGACGTACAATTCAATACCAAACATCACGGAGGCCAACAATAAATTTAAATATTCCACCGATAGTTGAAGTACTTGGAGGATAATCACGCTTTCAAAGGGTGCTTACGAATTAAAAGATATTAACGCTGCGATTCAAAGGGTAATGCAGGCAAAACGGCGACTACGATGCAATTAATGAGAAATATTATATAAACATAAGTCATTTAATTTTCAGAGCAATTTTGACTATATCACACGAAAAGTACATGGTTGATTTCGGATTGGAAAATTCAATTTGGTCATCTCTGGGTTTCACCAATGAAAAACTGATGGGATTCAGCACACACGGGATTCAGCAATCTCCAAATATAATAGATATAGAAAAAGTAAATTCGATACAAGTCCATTGCAATATTGCTACTGTGAGCTATCTTAATAGTAATAAATCTAATGTGATTCATACATTTACCCGAAATGCAAAATCAGGCTACAAGAAAATAGAGAACCCTACTCCTGAATTGATATTTTTACCAATAGTAAATAGGCCAGAAATTCATAGCATAAACCTCTGGCTGACCGATCAAGATAACAATCCTATCGATTTGATGGGTGAAAGACTTACTATTGTATTACTAATTAGAGAAAAAATCTAATTAAAAAATATTGTATACATTTAAAATGATTGTCAAAGAGAAATGCAAAGCATATCGTTCTAAACAAACTCTGGTACATGGACGGGGATTTGTCGATTCACTGAAAGGTTCGTACGTCTATCAGAATAAAGATTTAATTGCAAAACCAATGCTAGGAGCATTAAGTGATATTGCGGCATTCAGAATGACAGAGGGTAGTAAAGCACTCAATAGAAAGATAGCAAACGAAAGAAGCAAAAATAGTCGTCTAACTCCAGAATCGGAACAGATATTAGAACAACTAAAAAGGGGCAGCGGATTAAAACGATTTCAGTTTAAAATTATTATTACATATATATAAAATGGAAACTGAAGTGCCAAACGAAATTTTCACACAACCATCGTCAATAATTGTTGACAATAGTGTAGAAAGTTTTCAATACTCCTCTTTTATTCCACAGACTAAAGCTGGTTTTAATGATAACTGTAATGTTATTGAAATTGATATACCTCCAAGTGATTCGTATTACAACATATCTAAGAGCTTTCTTAAAATTAAGGGAAGAATACTAAGAAATGATAATAACAATGCCACCTATGATGCAACGATCTAGGGTCTAAATCAATTGAATCATTACACTTTCCAGGACAGACTACGTCAATGTTGGGTTATTTGTCTTATTCTGACAATTTCAATAGTAGTGCGGGATTGAATCAATGTTGGAGAAAAGACACAAATGTCGTCGCAGTATCCTCCAAATATAGACAATCTTCAGCAATTGCAGCTGGCGCCGCCATTGTTGCCAATCATTTTACAACGCAAGAAAATCCAGATTACAATGAAGGATTTGCGATTCGTCGACAATTTCTAATGAACAACGATGCACCAGGCCAATTTTCATTCAACATTCCATTTTCACATCTATTTGGGTTTTCCGATTATAACAAAGTACTTTACAATTTACGGCATACGTTGAGGTTCACTGGAATGCCTGACACATCAGCAATTCATAAAGCGAATAACGTTTTTGAAGGTAAAGTTTCACTAACGGATATTGGGTGGATGGTACAAAAAATAAAACCGTCAGTTGAAATGATAACTTCACTGCGAGAGTCTGTTGTAAGTAAAAGGAAAATTCCAATAAGTTTTAGCAGAAGAATTGACCAAAATACTATAGTTACACGAGATGTACAGGAATTTGAATGGATGATCAATAGAGACGCGGGAATGAAAAAGCCTAGATGAATAATTGTTGGATTTCAAACTGACAAATCAAGAACACAGGAACAAAATCCAGCTGTGTTTGATCACCTTAACTTGACGGGTGCTTTTGTTGAATTGAACGATCAGAGATATCCTGCAGATGAACCGAGAATAAACTTTGCTTGAAATGACTTTGTAGATTTCTGTGCTATGGCAGATGAATTTAAGAAAGAACACTTTGGTTTTAATAATTTAATTGGAGGTACACAGATCGATATGATGAATTACAAAAAACTATTTCAACTTGTAGTCTTTGATGTACGACATCAAAGTGAAAAAGTCAAATCTGATGTTTTGAATATGAAACTTAATTTTAAATTTAGTCAAAATGTTCCAGAAGATACTCATATGTATGTTACGATACTTTTCGATAGAGTGATGTACCTAACATCCGATGGCCAGACTCCAATTATTATAGATTAATAAGTTTTCTAAAATGAAATTTCGTTATAAAATTTTATAATGTAATTTAGAAGGTACTGTTTGAAATGTAAACGGAAAACTTTTTTCATACAGACGCAAGTGAGGTTAACTGCTAATAATAGAAAATTGCAAATTTCTTTTTGTGTAGCGTGTGGAAGTCAAAAGTCAAGATTCATCTCAGGTCAGGTTGTATTTAATAATGTGTTATCCGCAGTTGGAAACACAGTTGGAGAACTACATTTACCTCCCTGACGTGGAGAGTGTGTACCTAACGGATTTTAATGATCTAAATAAGTATTCTTATTGCGGACCAAGCACAAAGTATGAACAGAGAAATCGCGAAGGCTATCAGGGTAAAAATGAGTTGGAAGGAATGTGTAAATTGCACGATCTGTTTTTTACCGCAAACACCGATACTGCAAGTCGAAATATCAGCGACAAAGCTTTGGCCCATCGAGCATATGAAATTGCTAACGATTCAAGATTTGATAGTACGCAAAGAAATATGGCTCAAATAGTTTACCATATCATGGAAAATAAGGCAGATTTTGGTCTTAGCCTGTCAAAACGAATAGAGAAGTCCAGCGAAGAAAATGGCTTGAAGCGAAACGTTGGACCCTTTGAAGATTTAGCTAGAGAATTACACAAACCGATTCGTATAAAATTTACAAGACGCCAAGTTCATGTGTTTGAAGTTGATGAGATATGGGGAGCAGATTTAATCGAAATGCAGGAATGGAGTAGAGTTAATAAGGACTACAGATACATGCTTAACGTCATTGATGTATTTTCCAAGTATGTATGGAGCGTTCGGTTGAAAGACAAGAGAGGTAAAACAACTACAGATGCATTTAAACTAACAGTGTCATCATCCGGAAGACAGCCTAGACATTTATGGGTTGATCAGGGTAAGGAATTTTACAACAAAAACATGGATGATTGGTTAAAGAAACTTGATATCAATAGATATTCTACATTTGGTGAACATAAATCAGCAGTCGTCGAACGATTCAATAGCAGTATCAAAGAAAGGCTGTGGAAAAAATTTAATGCGGAAAATACGAGAAACTAGATTGATATGATTGATGACTTAATTGCAGAGTATAACAACACGAAACATTCGACCATAAAAATGACTCCCATTGAGGTGAGTAAAAAGGAAAACGAAGCATTTATAATTAATAGTAGGAAATATAGAAATATAGAAAGTAACATGAACAAATTTGAGGTGGGTGACAGAGTTCGAATTAGACGGATTAAAGCCGCGTTTGAAAAGGGTTTCCTACCTAATTGGTCCGAGGAGGTGTACGTTGTAGACAAAGTAAAGTATACATCGCCTGTTACGTATATATTGAAGGATCAATCTGGTGAGGTATTAGAGGGAGGTTTCTACAGAGAGGAACTTCAAAAAACTAATCAAGAATTATATAGAATTGAAAAGATTTTACAAAGGAAAAAGATTAAAGGTGTGGAACACGCCTTGGTTAAATGGGTGGGTTACAGTAAGAAATTTAATAAATGGATTCCCGTAGAACATTTGGAAAGTGTTTAAAGAAAGAGTTTGTAAAAGATTTCGAAATCTCTATAAAAATTAATTTTGATTTTAATAAATTTTCTTACATATATAAAATGACAGCTACAAACTCAAACTCGCAAATATTCAAATTTCAAAATCTCAAGATTAAAGATAAATATATTGTAAAGGGATTGAAACCCATAAATATAAAATTTGGTAAATCATATATACTATACGTTGTACAAAATGAGGACGATACCCCTCTACAAATATGGTCCACTGAAAAGATTAACGAGTATATTATAGAGAAAGAGTTGGAAAAGAACCCTGAAAGATTTGAGTTTACAGTAAGAGAAATCAGTTATGGAAAACATAAAGGAGTGTTGTAAGCAGAGATTGATGATTGCAATACAGAAAGCGATGATGCTGGAGTCATCTGGTTGTAAAGGAATTATTTTTAAGCCAAATGTGGTTTGAAAATATTAATAAAATTATAGATTCCAGTATCAAATTTACAAATTTAGTTTAATGATTTTATTTAAATTTATTTTCCAGTATATAAAAAATGGAAACTACAAACTATAACACTCAATCCGTCTTACTCAAGTTTCAAGATCTTAACCCTGGAGATAGAAATTGTAATTGGATCTAAATCAGTAGATGGAAAATCATGTATTTTATACGTTAAACAACATGAGAATGATGCCCCTGCACTGGTATGTTCTATAAAATATATTAATAAATATATAAAGAAAATGTTGGAAGGAAACCCTAAAGGATTTGAATTTACAGTAAGAAAATACACTGAAGGAAAACTTAAAGGAATGTTATATGCAGAGATTGATGGTTTCAATCCAGAGTGATGATACCGGGATTGTCTGGCTATAAAGGTTAATTATTTCCAAACCAAATGTGGTTTGGAAATATTAATAAAAATACAATATCAGTTCTCTTCGTTCTTTAATCTGCAATTGCCATACGCAAAAGTATGTACCCCATCATCTGAAATTACTCGCTTGTCATCATCAGCGCTCAGAGCAACTTTATTTACTTGTTCAGTGTAAACGTCATGCAAGTGAGATCTGATGACGTTCATGCTTCTAATATAATCTCTTTTCTCAAACAGACAATTTCTTTAATCATCATGCGTTATTGTCCTTTCAACAACATTCTTTTTAACTCATTTACATTTCTTGTGCTATATCGTCTGCTAATTTGTAGAGTACAGCTTTGCTCTCAATCCAACAAATTCTTCAATTTCCTTTCCACAAGCTTCATCTTTAAACATTCCAATGACTTTTTTTTATTAATTCCAGTCTAAATACCTGATGGATGAACTCTCGGATAATCGCTAGTGTCAAATCTAAGTTCGACATCATTAGAAATGTATGCATAAAAATCTTCCGTCTGTATTTCGTACATCAACGAATCCCTGTAAATAAAAGCTTGGCTTTATCATTGTATTTTTCCTTTATGTAAGTATAGTGAAAGTCGTACATCAAAGTTTTACTTAAATCTAATATTGCCATACCTAGGTATATTATACATATATTATACATATATACGTATATTATTGGCTTATTATACAGCAATTTAGTTTTTCTCATGTGAACGCCAACAAGATTTTCGTCAAACATTATCGTTCGATCATAGTATGGCTTTGCAGCGAATTTAACAGCCTTTTCTCTATCCTCTACCAATCTGAAATCTATCCTCTTATCAATATTCTCCATTGTATTTCCAAAAGCGATATTGTTCATTAGTTTAAAAAATCTTTTTCATAGTCGTTAGCAACCTTAGTCCTTAGCTGTGTATTTAAGTCGATGTATGTCTTAAGCCATTGACTTTGTTCAAATTTTATGCTTCTGTGTATTTTGGTAATTTTCAGACCCATGCTTTCGTACAGTTTCAAATTCTCATAATGCAATATGTACCATAATCATTCAAATTCGGTATCAATTTCTTTACTGTATTCGCTTTCACATTCTCGGGCGCTAACGGATTGTCATTATGCAGGTCGTGCAACGTAGTGGGATATTCCAAGTCAACTTCAAGGATACAACTAACATCTTTCCAGTTCTCCAGCTCTTCTTCATCCATCCACTTGAATCCGTGTGTGGGTAGGGGCTTAATCATCGCAAAGCCATAAAGGTTATTCGAATCTAGGTATTTGCTAAATTTAAAAGGTTAATTAACGTTAAACTTATCTTCCATGTATTTATTATTAGCTTTTGCATCGCGGTTTGATATAGTGCTTACACCACCTCTTATTCCGTGCTTAGTCATCAGCAGCATGTCGTAATCGCTCAACAATTCGAGTTCAATTTTAGTTAATTTTAGAGCTGCATCCCAAGCTAGTCCTGGCGAAGTGTAGTACCAGGCAGGATCCAATTTATAGTTGGCCATACAAACATCTCTGAAATTCTCAAAGACATCTGCTGGTAAAAGCACATCAGACACATTGTACAAGTCGTGATAGTCTCTAAATGTTTTACAACCAAACTCTCTCCAAACAGTCTGTGCATGTTTATAGTCGTCATCACTAATACCTACATTGTTAAGTGTCGAGTAGAATGCTTCCTTTGGCGGTAGTTTAGTTTCATCAAGTCTTTCTATTGAACTAACGTAGTCGTACCGGTAAATTCCTTTTCTCAACAGCAAATCCAATTGCTTTCCAGAGTACTTGCTTGCAATATTTTCACACTGATCCTTTCCTAGGTTCTTTGAAAGAGTATCAAGACTCGAAGCCATAAATCTAAAGCTATCCATAAATCACAATTCACGTTTCACTTGGGTTTTCTTACCTTCTTAATTTAAAAACTCGTCGACCAGCACTTCCCTGGAGAAGCTGATATACTTTTCTTCATTACACGGAATACAATTGATGTTTCCACCTGCCAACTTCTTTATAAATAAATGACTGTCGTATCCTGATAAATGGTAAAAAATCACTGGAAAGAATTTTGGAATCTTGTACTGTAAAATTACAATTATCATGCGCTGCACCTCGGAATTCGCCAGAGAGATGACAGTGATCTCTAACACGAACGTTGCCCAGCTCTTTTTCACATATATGACACACTGTTGCTTCATTGAATTTTTTCGCTGCAGATTCATCGAATATCATTGGTTTAGGAAATTTGAACTGATTGTATATTTCTTTAATATTTTTCTCTAACTCGTCAAAGAATATATGTGCAACATCATTATCCTCATTCTTTTGCAGTAAATGTGACTGGAGCTTGCGAGTATATGCTATCATCAAACACTTGATGTAATAGCAGAATGAACTAGGCGTATGCTTCTGATATTGGTTAGTGTATGTATCAATAGGTTTTATGAATGACTCAAAATCTGCATACACGATGAATGGAACTCTCATCGATTTTTTATAGTGTCCGAATTTCATAAACGTTCCAGGTTTAGGTAACTTTATTTTTGAGCCTCATGCTGTGATCAGTATCCATTGTGATTATTAAGAGCATCTTTACTTGTAGAACCATTTAAGCATCTCCGACAGTAATGCATTGCATGGTGATTTCCCTTTCATGACATCAATCTATTAAAGTTTTTAATCTAGTAGTAATGATTAATCTCATCTTCTGAAATTAGTAACAAATCTACTGCGTTTTGACTATTATATGTTGAAATTCTTAATGGTATTATTTCTTCTTCTCCCCACGCCCGTAGCTTTTCATATCCAAACACATGAATAGAAATATTATTATTTTTTTCAAATTTATCTATATCTTTCCACCCTGCAAAGAAACTCAACCCCATTCCAGTTAATTCTTCAGCCTTTTTCTTTAATTCTTTATCAATGCGCTCTGGGTGTATTTCTATATTATTTAAGGCTCTAGCTATACACCACTTGAAACACTGATTGTCTTCATTCTTCATATTTATTATGGCCTTTTAGCAGCCAATTTTTCAGGAATTTTGAATATAGGAGCTACCCCTGAGTGGCTTGTATTCTACGGTATTGATTTCTGATTTCAACACCCTGCGAAATCTCCAATTACTACCCCGCATCTGAAAATTAGCCATTGACTCTAGCATTTTGCCTTTGGCCATTCCAAACACCTCTGCAGTATTTGTGGAAGGTAGAATTATTTCATTTTTAGAGAGAAAAGGAGCGTCATATGATATTATTTCCCACGACTTTAAATCAACCTTCTCCATTGTACATGTAAGTGTTAGATTAACTTTTGTCTGATGATTTTCATTTAATACTTCTAACACTTGCAGCTTGACACCGCATCAACTCTATCTCTACCGTCAATGACGTATTTCTTTGTGAATCCTTTTAATGCTGATTTCGTTTCTATAACTTCATATTTGTTTGTCTTAGTCTGGGTGAATATGTTCACAACTTTAGACTTTAGCGCTTTAAACGATTCGCTTATCGGCTTTTTAATTTTTCCTGGTACATAGCCTACCAGCCAATCCCAATAAGACTCGATAGTTGACATTACTCCAGTCTTATTGGTGTAAGAATCTCAGTTTTGATATCAGGTACAGGAGAATTGAGCAAATCAACAACTCCGCTGGTTTGTGATGTTCTAGCCAACGCGTCAATGAGCTCCGCCTTTCTAAGAGAATAGTATTTTTTAATACCTCTTTGTTTCGCGATAAGTCGCAGTTGTTTCACCGGTTGAGTTTCCATTTTATAATGTAGAAAATACATTAAACCAAAGTTCAATTATTTTTCACAACTCGGCTTGGCTTTCTTTACTAATCGTAGTTGTGCTGATTATGCATAATCAAGGCAGAAAAGGCTATTTGTCTTTAAATCAACATGGTGCTGTATAAATTTGCCTTAAAACTGCTATTTTGTTCGAACCCCCCAAAATTCTTACTACTTGTATCATTTAAAGAAGACTTTTTATTCATGTGAAACTATGTGCAACTGTATGATCTAGATTTAGCACTTTTGTTTTCCAGATTTATAGCTTGAATTTATTATCTCTGAAAAACAGAGATAGAGAAACGGCCTGGCATGGATTTCGAGCCTCGAGTCATCGACTTCCTCTTCCTTCGAGATGCGTGTTACCATTTCAACCAAGCAACCGGTACAACTATTTATACATGTAGTTATAGTTAGACACAACCGAGTTCTCTTGATGATTACCGAGCATATCGACTTCAATATATTAAATTAAACAAAGTAATAATTTTGGATTTGGTAAAAATTATATTTAATTACAAAGTTGTCTGCTGCTTTATATTATCTATAGTATAGGCCTAATGTTTCGCTGAAATTTGAAGAGCAACCTGCTACATTGTTATGGAACTGCTCGTTAGTGCGATTGCTATACGGTTTATAACGGAAAAATTATAATTGTCATGACAGTGTCTTAGAGACTGAGTTCTCATGAACATACTTTCTACGTCATGCGAACTCACGTGGTAATAAATCGTGATTAGAATTTATGACAACAATTTTGCTTAAAATTTTGCCTATACTCCTTCGCAAATATTTCTCTGCTTTCAGTCGATTTCTTTCGAGACGAGCTTACGAGAATCAGTGCAGAATAATCTAACCGCTATAGTCCAGCTTCAGCTCCACGTAATTCCCTTCAAGCACCTTCTTCCTGAAAATCGCAATAAATCTATTGGAAATTATTCATTTAGTAACTAGGCTATCGATTTCCTTGTCCTACAAAACTTTATTAGTTTGGATGCTTAAAATACTTTAAGGTTGGATTTTATGCATAATTATTATGCCCGACGTTAACAATTACAATCTATTTAAGTTATCGTGCTTTTTCAAACAACGATAGCATTTCAGAAGCTGCCAACTTGATGTAGGTTTTGCCTTTGTTAATATCCTCTAATATCGATACTTCAGAGATAGCTCAGCCGTTGTTCGAAACTCAATACTGCAACTGGTAAAGCAATATATGCTTTTGAATCGGCTCCTTAGTATACACACGTTACCATGTACAGCTTTTGCTAAATTAAATCATCGATTTGATTAGCGCTTAGTGCTTGATTAGTACGTGTCTACTTATGCATGAGTATACAGTGCATACGTACTCGGGGCATACTTGCTCAGTGCATACGTGCTCAATGCGTACTTGATCAGAGCAATTTTGCTCAGGGCATACGTATTCCGTGCATACTTGCTCTGTGCATATGTACTCAGTTCATACTTGCTTCGTGCATACGTGCTCAGTGCAAACTTACTCAGTGCATCTATGCATACTTGCTCAGAGGAAGTTTGCTCAGTGCATACTTGCGCAATGCATACCACCTTGCAAAATTAATACTCTCATTTGATAGACTACGCCATCTTATGCAAAATATTCAGCTGAACTACTAATCAGCTAATTCTGAATATTTGTCTCCAATAATTTGACCTGAAAAAAATAAATTGCACTATGATGCGTATTTTATTATAAAATAAATGTAGAAATGAATCTGTAAATTCTTCAAGCAATACAAAGCAGTACATACTGTTAAGCTAAGATTGTGAAAAGTTCTAACTTATAAACGAGGACGAAAGTGACCTATATATTTTAAGCTGTCGATCTTTATTAACCTGATTGTACTTTAAAGAATTCATGGGTGTAAGACAAATGGTGTATTTCGCCTGAAGTGAATCGTTTATATGCTAATCGAATAAAACATTTTGCATTTCAGTTATCTGCGACCTAGGCCGAGAACGAAGAAGGGGATATCATTTGAGTGCTCCATTGCTCGATAAATTAAGACATTACATGTACAAGGTTAACTGTACACGGGAAGAAAGTTGAGAGATAGTACAGCTAACTTGATTTTCTGCTGCATGTTAGCATCTTACATATGTGGCTAGGTGGAGATAGAGATGTTGTCATGGGTTGATGTAGCCCGTACATTTGTCACGGTATGAATAGTATTGTGTTCATACATACATGTTCGTGAGATGTGCACTAGTTATGTGTGCATCTAAATAATTTATCAAAAAATCTATTGGCACATTCGTGTGGCTACGATCGTTAATTAACACACGTGTACTTTATTAGTTTTGTTCTCTTGAATAATCTTTGCAATTCTAAAAATGAAAATGCCTATTTATTTATCGTCTGTGAAAACCAGTATTTGGCCAGCCAAGTGGGTACATTTCAGTGTATTTTTTTATATTATAGTCTCAAATGTTAACCTTATAGCGTTTCCCTCACTATACCTACCAAATTATAAAGATGTTCTACAAAATACTGTCGCATTTGACAAAATAATTGTCGGAACGTCCTTTGCAGAAGTAAAGAAATCGTTTTCAAGCTTGCATCAAGGTATAGTAAGGGTTTTGTAAGTTTTAGTAGCAGATGAAGGAAATTACCATTTATCAAACAATTCCTTTAATACGCATTGACATGTCTTCAAATAAGTGTATTGAAGTAGCCTTTATAATGGAAACACGTACACTAAAGATCATGTCAGTCACTGTCTCTCTGAGAGATCACGGTCAGAAAACTTCATCAAATCTTCTACTTTTCAGATGCTATTTAGTCCATAATTTATAGAAATATTCCAAATTGGTTGGTCGATTGTGATGCCTAACGAATCGCTAATTAATTTCTTAAACAATTGATATTAATCAAGAGGACTTCCTGGATAGAATGCAGAAAGCCAATGCTTCAAAAAAGGTGTGTTATTTCTACTTTACAGAAACGTTTAAATTTTGCAAATAACGTTGAAGTCATAAAATGGTACTAATCTTCTTTCTAATCGGCCTAAATGTTAACAATTTGCAAGAATTTTTCTCGATGTCTTGATAGTTAAATTTTAATTTTTAATTTCTTATAATCATAATTCTTGAAAATGAGTTGCTTATAAAATATGTTAGTTACATTAAATGAGAATTACATAATCGTATAATATACCTTATATACATCATCATCATCATCATCATCATCATAATCTTCATCTTTCCTTAAATCCCAGTTTAACAAAGGTCGGGATACAGATATTTTCTCCAGTCTTCTGTCCTCTCCTGTCCTGTTCCTCTTTTTCTTTCTTTCATTATATACATAATACAAAGAAATCATAAAGATCACATCGTATTACATAATCATATCTTGTATACACATTAATAAATTAGGTCTTAGAAATTTTAATTATTTGCAAATACTTAGGATTCCATGCGTAAATTCATTTGAAGTAGCTGTTACGCAAAACTTGAATAAGCATAAATTTTTCTATAAACATCAATCGTCTTTCTGAATTTAAAATACCCGTAGTCAGCATATTCTCAAACGCTATATTACAGAAAGTATTTATGATGATTATCAAACGTCTGATCTAAATCAAAACAAAATTTAAATTAATTTAATAAAATAAGTAAATGCAGTTTTGAAGACAAAATGACAAGGCTTTTTATAAAGATAAAATAAGAACTGAGTTTAGCGTTCAAAGCTCAAAGAAAACAAAAATGTAGAAATTTCGCTGCGTTTACAGATCATGAAACAAATAGGAAAGCTCTCATTTAAACTAACTTTTTTTCTAGACTAACGTTTTTCTATAACATATTTTATTTGAGCCTCATTGTTTCATTGTGTAATATTACTGCGATAAATACAGACAGTGCTCTGTTTGAGATACTCCTGAACGTATTGGCCGAGTGTTTCAGGCTGTGGACCCGCAGTGGACCCTAAATCCGTAGCGAGTGTTTTGATCGAGAGTAGACTGGAACGTTCCCTGGCAAACAATCGTCGTCGCTTCCGCTCAGCGCGGTAATTTCGCTAATTTTATCTGCAAATAGCGCTAAACTAGCGCTATCTGTGCGGGGAATTGGGAAATTCTTAATAAACTCGCTCACTCAAGCTTAAGGCTTATTTTTTAAATATGCAGTATAGCCTTTAGTTTGTTGTAAATGACACTAAAAAGCATTTTTCAATGATTTTAAATTGCGATTTATGATATTTAGAAATGTCAAATTTGTCTATAAGCTACACTAAGCCGTATGTTAATTGAAATTTTAAAATAATGTCGAAGCTCATTTAAAATGTTATTTAAAGTAACATGGAATCTATCTATCTATCAACAATATCCCTGCACAAAATTCAATGCCTTTCCATACATAATTTTGCCTACATGTATATCTTGGGAAAATTGGAATATGAGGTGGTTTTCCATTGCCTTTCGCAGTTCTTGCTTAATCGGCTTTTACGACATATGCATTTAACAGCAGCTCAATTAATAAATATTCTCTTGCAAAACTTTTTTTCGTTGATGCAAACCATTTGTTACGTTTGTGAGGATTAATAGCCTAATATTTATTTTATTTGTGTTTACATGAGACATACTAACTAATGCACCAATTTTTTCTTGAACTATATGTGCCATAAATGAAATACAACTGTATACCTCAGAGTTTATTTTGTATATTAGTGATTGTGGCGCAACGGTTAAGCATTGCAAATATGGATTAGTCAATGCTTAAGCTGCAATCAATGCGAGCCCCTTATGTTAAAATAGAAAGGATGACAAGATCGACGTTAAACACGGGTGTAGCTTTTACTTGTTATCATTGGCAATGAACTCGTTGAATGGAAAGTGAAGGTGTTTCAGAATATGACAGTGCAAAATTTAGTATCGCAATTCCATTAGCTTGTCAATGCGTTATCATTGAGTGACAAGATTGCATCGCTTTGTTTTAACAATGCTGCGAGATGCTCTATGCTCACTTTATTAATTGCTCTCAATCTCTCACTGTCTCTCTCTCTCTCTTTCTCTCTCTTTCTCTCTCTTTCTCTCTCTCTCTATCTCTCTCTCTCTCTCTGACTCTTCCTCACTCTTGTGTCATATCAATGTACGGGATATGTAGAACTACTCTCACGCATAGTATTCTTTTATTTTCATTGTAAAGTAAAAAAATTAATACATGTTGTATTACATGATGGGGGGGACAGTCTACTAATAGAGGTCATAGAAGGTAGCATGGAAGGAAAAAGAAGCAGAGGCAAAGCCGAGATCAGGTACGTTAGATGATTTAAAGACCCACTCATATGTGGACATACGAGAGGAAAGAGATGAAGTGGAAAGCGGAAGACAGAGAAGAGTGGAGGCGTTATATAGGCCTACCAGGGACCTGCCAGTAGGCAGTGCACTAAGAGAGTATTACATACTAGGACGAATCTGTTGAAAAGTTAAAGAAATGCAAGTAAATTAATATCAAAAAGAATTATCTCGGAAGGTAAGTCTAGCGATTAACAAATAATGCTTCTTAACATACTTGTAAAACGCATTTATAAAACACTATTTCTAAAACAATTTGCAGCAGATTTGTTAGAATTCACCGATGTGAGTCAAATAGTATATAAATTAAATGAATTAATACATAGCGTAGAAGAGAAATGATGACAGTTTCTCTGACAGGACTCGAGCAGTCAATAAAGCAGTTGAGTTACCACCGGATGTAATCGATCAAAAGCATTTCTGTGGATGTCGAACAGATGCACATTGCCACCCCAGCGAAGCTCTTCTACAAGTATGATGAAGTACTTAGCAGTAGCAAATTACACGTCAATTGTTCTCAGGACGTTGAACCGGGTGCTGAGTAGAAAATGGGAAACAGACAAACGAATAATCATCTAAAGAATTGAAAGTACAGAGAGATGAATGAAAATTGACTAGGTTTGCATTATGAACATACTGAGACAAAAAATAGATAAATAGCGACTCAGATAAAAATGAGTTGTTCAATTATATAACTTTTTAAGTTCTGCTTAAATACTTTTATTATATTTTCATAGAACTTTCAATATATGACAGAGAATATTAATTGTTTAGCGATAGATCAATAAATTGAACAGCATTATTCTAAAAAATTCTAAATTCTATATATTGATATACAGTATATACAGTATGTATATGAGTTTCATTTAGTTTCTAAAGTCAGTCTCCCTAGTTTTCATTAAGATTCATCAGAGACAATGTTTGAATACAGAAATTTACATATAATAGTCCATACACAAACATATCACTTCACGAAGTCATGGATTGAGTTCGACAAATTGAGGAATCAAATAGTTGTACAGTGTATGCAAAATTTCTCCTAGATATAAACCGCAGTGTACTTGAAATACATATACATGATTGATTTAAATCTGATCTTCGCTGTAGGCAGAAGCAAATCGTTTCTTAAATTACCGAATTCGTAGAATGATATTTATTGGTAGTGAAACACAAAAAATATCGCCTGCTTTTTGGCCGCAAGACAAGGTTTACTAATAACGGAAAAACTTAACACGATCGTAAACAGAAAATTAAATCTGTAAACACGAATGAGAGAGTTGTTTACTACGTGAAGTAAAAATTATAGGCTATTAATTGACAGGGCATACCTTGAATGTGATAACTAAATAATATGCAGATGCGATATAGTTTTCTATACTTTCAAGGCAAAATCTTGTTTAAGACGTTCTCAAACCACCAGGGAAAAGGGGTGGTCCCACGGAATACGATATTTTACAAGTACATGTACATTTATAAATTCCAGTTTATTCAATATGATTGCTTATTAAATGGAAGAACACGCTTCACGGAAGCACTATATGCGCAGCAGGGGATAAAGAAAAGCTTTGAAAGTGCACGTTAATATTAAGCCACTTTATTGTTAGACTTTTACTTCATTCAATTGAGCTTTTTCCGACATTGCTTTCTTACGCATAAGGCCAATGAGGAATAAGGCAACTACGTAAGAGAATAAGTAGTAAGAGTGTACAATTATTATTATTTTTTACTCCAAAAAAGTAAGCGAAGTTCAGCAATCTGTTGTTTTATCACAAGTGAGACCGTTGAAGTCATCTTGGGGGAGATTCAAACTCATACGTTTTCTGCTTTTCGCGGTACCGGCATGCTTGCTATCAATTCCGTCTACCAAACGGTACGCGAATGCAAATGTGAAGCATAAGTAAGTTTCTAACTGTGAAAACTGACAAAAACAACATGCAGCAAACAACAAACCATATAAGCTAAATCGTGATGGTACGTGTGGTCATTTTTATCCGAGTCTTAAATCTTTAGATAAACTAAAGTCATTCTGTTACTATTTGATGATCATATGTAAATCTCAGATTTCATACTCTGATTCATTCGTATTGCATTGAAATTCACTAATCTACTATGAATCTGCTGATTTAAATGGCGTTCCTTAACGCGCTAAAAGACTAGTCTGTACCTATTTATGTTTTAATATATCGAGAAGATTTGCCAAGGATGCTAGTGTTTGAATTCTAGCTAGCGTTTGAATTTGAACGACTAAAATCCGAAAACAATACCGATCATGTTACTAGCTACAGTACATCGGATAAATACAGTACACTGTATACAGTACATTACAGTAGAATTACTGTATTATTAAGGTAAAACTATACAGTGCATTCAGCAGCACATCGGTCAGTAAACTATGTAAGCTTGAAAACCATAATAATATGAATATGAAAACCATAATAGTATAGCAGTTAGTGAACGCACTTCAGTGTGAAGAAGCTATACGATCTCGAGTTAAATCTAGTCCAGTTTGTTAAATGATATTTAGATCAAACATGACTAGGACGAGCGTTCTCACAAAGTTAAGCTCGTATCTGCTCTAACTGCCATCTAAATATAAATACGACTGTAGACAGGAGATGAATTAATCATTCAACGATTTATAGCTCTCTCTCTCTCTCTCTCTCTCTCTCTCTCTCTCTCTCACTCGTTCAGCTTGTCACAGGTCGTACTATCTGGTGGTTAAATGGCCGCTATGATAGCACGCTTGACTGCAGACCAGGTCACGGATTACACCAGGTCATAGATTAGAAACAACGTCAGGCCGTCTCTGCCAATGCCCTTGTTGTACGGATACTAACGCTGCGCTTTGACCGATGAAAAATAATGCGAAGAAGTGTGCGACATGAACAGACAATGTGCAGACATCCATAAATATATATATATATATATAATATATATATATTATACATATATATATATATTATATATATATATATATTGTTTGGTTATATATATATATATATATAATTTAATGCAGCTTAAGTTAAGACTAAAACTATGAAATAGAGTTTTAAAGTCGCCTCTTCTCTAGAAAATATACCACTGACGAGCTAGCACAAGGGTTTGAATCACAATGGGGAAAGAGGAGTATAGAAAGTAGTACATTGTATGCTGGTCGGGTTTTTTATATGTTCATGCTATTTTTATTGCCAAACTTTAAGAGTTTACCGCTTCCGTCTTGTTATATGAAATACAATAATGATCTGACATTTATCACTGTAAAACGGTTGAAATAACAACATTTTAATGATCCTAATTGTATATTAGCAAAAATTCTTTGAGCCATATGCATTCATAAGAAGTAAATCGTGCACTAATTTCGCGTATGTAATTACTTTGTATTAATCTCTTCAACCATACGTTGTTTCGTAAATACTAACCTTATTGAACAATTTAGAGCGTTGCATTAATTGATTAACGATTCATTTTATCATTTCCTGGAGAAGCACTAATTTTGAATTTTAATTAGTATTTCCGCTATACTTGAATGAGAAAAATAACACCTTTATGTAGAATTTTCAGAATTAAATAAATAGCTGTGAAGTGCTTGTATTTGTTAGGTGACAAGGTGTACATATAAATTTGTGCATGATAACTTATTGACCTATTGAACAACTAAGCTATTGTAACTTAAGGAGCGCGTTAATTATACGGCCGGTATTTCGTACATACATATAAGACCGTATAAGGCGATTTTGGCTTGATAGACATCCTTCTGGAAATGAAATGTCGCCAATTAACTAAAAATTTTCCAGGTGCCTTAAATTTTTTATTTATAATTCATTGCTTAAATATACCCACTGACTGTCAATAATGTATAGCCTAAGCCGCATAACCTCAGTATGCAACTCACCTTAGTGATTTTACAGTACAATTATATGTTAAAACTTATATATACATGTATGTAGGTCGTAAAATGCTAGATGTTCAAAGATACAATTCAAGCTGTGGTCTAAAATAGTAAATTCAGTTTAATTTCACTCAGCCGTCCTACAGTTCTTTCTTAATTAAAATTAACTCAGTAAAGAGCAAAATGAAGGTGGCTATCCTTGTCATTGGACTTTTATTTTTATTAATCTAATCAGAGGCTTAATTAATCATAGGCCACGCATCGGTTTGTGAGATCCTTTTGGCAAATTCTATTCACTGTTAATTTTAAATCCATCTCAGATTTTGACACTTAATCTCTATTAAGTATGATAGCTTTTTAACAGTGTTGTGCTTGGTATTATGGTCATTTATTGTATGTTGCTTGTTTTACTCTATATAATTACAGTAAAATATCCAACTACCAGTTATAACCAGTTAACAGTTACACAGTTAAGCATAATTATTGTAAAGTATAATTACCTTTACATGATACGCTGTAATGAACATAAACTTTAATTGTGTTATAATGTTTATTGTGAAGGCTACTGGCTGTGCTACATCAACAGCACGATCAACCCCCTCTGCTACGCGCTATGTAACGCAAACTTCCGCAGAACCTACTGGCTCATCTTGACCTGCCGCTGGGTTCACCTCAAGCGATCCACTCAGAGAGGTATCGCGTCTACCGTGGCCGTGGCCAGAGGTATCGCTACCACAATGGCAGGACACAGAAATATCTAAACTACCAGTTCTGTCAAAACCTATGTCAAAGTTTATCGAAAGCTGGTTCAAAGCTTAGTCAATGATCGTTGGGCATAGTCAATGATCGTTATAATGGAAATAACTGTAAGCTTCATGCAACTTCTTTGTAAGTGGCTCATCTCAATCGATAGCATGATCTTTGTGAACAATTAGAATTTTGAAATTTCTTACAATGTAATTGAATAAGGCTTTAGTATTTGATATAAAAACTAACGGCGATTATCTTATACATAAACTCTGAACAAAGTTTACCATCCATTTGAAGTTTAACAGAAAATCAAACAGAATAGATTTCAAAAAAATTACTGAACATTTAAGGTGACAAATCAGAATTAGTATATAAATCGTTTATTCTGAAACAGGCATATAGTTTCCATACCTAAGGACGAGTAGAATGCTCACTGCTATCCAATTGGAGTAAAAATTAATTAATGTTAATTAGTAAATTGATTATTGGTGAGCTAACAGAGAGAAGTAAGACTTATTTAAAGAAGCATTCTCCAAAGGGCGCATTTGCAAAACTGCATTTTCGAAAGTGCGGAGTTCGAACACTATATTGTAATATTGATAGGGAAGTAGTACAAGTAGTAAAATGAAAGCCTCCCACTACAGTAATAACGTGGACATTCGTATAGGGATAATATTCTTCATGTCGACGAGCCATTTTAATCTAAAAACACAAAAAATGCCCATGTAGTTTTCAGACTTGTCAGATTAGCACAATAATGAACGACTTCAGGTATAATATTTTGATATTATAAAAGTGTGTTCATAGTGGACATATTCAGTGACGTTAATTGTATCAATAAATGTTATCATTAATTAAGAAATTCTGCATATTATATAGTGAATGCCATTGTATTGAAATGTTAAGAATGGAGTCAATAAGAGTTCTGAATCTATCATAAAGCAGAAACCCGGAATGCTAATGAGAAATTGTCGTTAACTTTCTTTGACCTACGACCGATGGCAGAAACAACTCTGGTTTATGATTTTTAATTGAGACTTAAAAATTGTGAATTTGGAACTATTTAAGCATGCTTCATGTAATATAATTATATTTAATATTATTTAAATTTTATTTATATTAGTAAAGTTTTGAATGAAGGATTTAAACGTCAAAATGTAAATAAAAGATTAAAAGATTCATGTTTGTTGCTGGGTCACAGCAAAATCGATTCAGTAACTGAGATCAGCCTTTTTTTTTGAATAAACTGAGCCAACAATGCAAAAACAATTTCGGAAAATCGAAAACTTGTGCGCATCCTTTGGAGCATTTTTAAGCGCATCTTTTAGAGCATTTTACGGATTATATTTAATAAAATTATAACATCAGTAATATAATTGACATGCTTAATATAGCAGCATTTCTATCCAATTAAAAAATTCTATCGAACGTTCGAAAACAAAAGGCTATGTTCTTGAGTGCGTACAGTGTATTTGTTATATTGAATTTAGACAAACTTGACACAGTAGCTGTAATTGCCTGATGGTGTAACATCAATCAAATAACCAGTGGATAGTTAAATTGAAGTAAACATATTATTATGCAACTGATAGGCTTAATATGAAGCTCGTTATTAATATTCTAGAAATATTCAACAGTATCAAATTGAAATGAAGTCTTGTGACTGTAACTTGAGCCGTTATACCAATGTTCATTTAAGTATTTTGTAACTTCCAAATAGACTTTGTAATTATCTTACCTTTGCATTACTCTTAATTTGCTAATATCTGTATATTCATATTTTTTAGTTTGCACGTTTGCACTGTTATAATATCGATAAAATGTCTGGTGAAATAATCTGTTTTATCTTTCCCTCTCATATATTGCACTACAGCAACAGACTCCAGGCACATATTCATATAAAGACTTCTATCTCGCTCACCGCTAGCACTCCATCGATCATCGTTTTAATTCCATCGAAAGACCAGACACATCATCACTACATGACAGATTTCGTATTGGGAGAGTTGGTATCGATGTATAGCGTCCCGTTTCATTCCGCAATACCTGCTTAAGTAGACTTCTACGAGCACACGAAGCTTTTCGCTTGAGCGATTCTATAATTTTACTGACTGCGATTTTTGTACACGAGGGTCAACCGGTCCTCCGCTAAACGAGGGGTGTTTTCCTATGACATCCATTTTATTCTCCAAATTATTTTCTATTTACTAACATTACTGTTGAAACAGATAGTTATATTGGCTGCAAACAGCGGCTATGTCGGTAAGATATCAGACTGCGGATCACTACGTGCGGGGTTCAAATCCTGGGCTCGCCGTAACTGACATCGCTTTCGGGTGAGGTAACTGACGCTAACATTTTTACCAGCTTTTGAAACTTGGATTTAAAAGTTATTACTATAAACGAACTTAGGGTAAGATACTTAGTACAATAAATTGCATAACAAAAAAGTTGCATGATAGGAAAGTTTCCCATTGCGGATTAGTAGTTGCAGGTTCAAATCCAAGGCATCCGATGATGATATCTAAAATTTAACGAAACATAGGTTTAATTTCGAGAGATGAAAATGACGTTAAACTCGACAGTAACTTTCAGATATATTAACGAGTTCACAATTGCGTAATATTCTCTATATGTTTTGATGAAAGAAGGGATTCTTACTGTGAAAATCTTTAGTGATCCCTCCCCTTTCAGTCTGAGCATGTGCCTTTTGCGGCTAGAAGTCACGTCAAAAAGGCAATAACGATTAAATAGTAAAAGAATACAAGAAGGCTAGAATCAATGCTATAGCATACTGTACATGTATATATATATATATATATACATGTACATGTCAATATTTATTAAAATACATTTAGTAATATCTGACAAGTTGCCACGTAATAGTCAACACAATTGTCTTGAAGAACAGCAATTAATTGACACATGCGCAGTGGAATGTATTTAGAATATGCAAATACTGTACAAGAAAATATGCGCATTGTCACAAAACCTGTAATGACATTACACAGTGATTGACACTACATACCTTTTCCAATAAATACTGATGGATTTCATACGCTTTAAGTTTACCACGCACACTTTGGCGGCAGCTTTATGAAACAGAGTATAGAAGCAATTTATTCTTTTTTCAATTTTAAGCTACTCTGCATTAATTTTAATTCATATATGTGATTTCATTAAAATTGAACTAATTTGATTAAAATCGAGTGCATGGTCTGATTCTGTCTCTTGGGTGCATCTTTTAAATAATTATGTCTCTGACTAAACCTAAACTAGTTTATTTACTAATGCTATCAAGTGAATATAAGTAAGCTCAATTCGTCGTTAGTTAAGAGGCTATCACTTGGAGCATCCGTTTAAATAAGTAAGAACATTCTTCCATCTCGTCTACAGAAATATGAAATAATTTTTTTATAAGAAGCTATAATTTATAACGAGTAATCCTTTACAATATTTAAATTCAACCACGATTACTCCTACGTACTTTATATGTTTTGTGAAACTCAACCAGAATATTTAGAAATTCATCTTATCAATATTTAAGATGTTTCAACAATTTAAGCGATAGTTAACAATTTAACCAATCGGTTAAATTGTTAAAACGACATTAAACTTTTCCTTAAGAGCGTCATATTTAAAGCTGTTCTGTATACATACACATTGCATATATCGTATATATTGTATACATAGTATTATATATAATATATGTTGCATATATTGCATATAATACGAGACATAATTAGGCACAAGTAGTATAATACTTGTATAATACTTACGCCTAACGTTACATAGAACCCTCTTGATAATTACAAAGGGCTAAACGTCTGTATTCACGTCGGTTTCAGTTATCGAAAATAAACGCGTAGCAGTGACGGGTGTACCCACAAGTTGAACCCCGAATTGACTTAACAGCAGTGGGAAACCTCCCTGATTGTACCTTAGGCTAATGTACATGTAGGTGTAGGATAAATTAGATTAAAATTCTTCCCTGACATATCAATTCTCAGTGCATTGTCATTAACGGGCTTTAGATATTCAAACGGTTCTCTTCTTCAAACCATTTTTGAGCAATAAATTTGCAGCCAATAAAAATACTACAATTGCTATGCTAATTATAAATATTTATACAGTGAATGAATATAAAATATCGGTAATTAATAAATACCGAAATAGACTAACCGCAAAAGGTAGAAACCAAGAATCAATGCAATCCAAGCATAGGCAAGAGGAGGTTCAAACGAAATGTCGTTGTAATTTGTTAAGACGAGAGTTTAAACACTAGACTATGCTGGAGTAAACTAACATAGAGTTAACTCAAGAGTAGACATATTTATACGCGCAATAAGACAATATGAACTGAAGATGAATAAAATATTTGTTAAATCAATCTATTCAGGCAATTTTTGCGTTATTTAATATAAAAACTTTCAATGAGGCTTCGGTGAAAGACTAACGCACAACATAATACAGTATTTCGTCAATACATTACTTTTACAAAATACAATTATTATACATATGGAATAAAACACTAAACTTATAACTGCATAAACAATGCTCTGAACATCTTTTCTCAGTCCCGCTGATATATAAAAACAGATAAAAATTGCTAAAAGCAATTATAAATAGAAGGCAATAAGAAAGGAACGAGGCACGACTGTCTGTAGTTTGTTGACTAGACAACGCTAAAAGTCGATGAATTCTTCCGCGTACTTTTCCGTGCTGGACACGTGAAGCGGTTCTTCTGTGTAAGATTCGAAGTTGCTCGTGTCGTTCGGTCCTGAGCATGACGGTAAGAAAGGAGCCACTATCTGTAATCGACCAATCAGTCAATCAGTTATCAACCAGTCACTCAGTTTATAATTAACTAATCAATCAAGGAAAATGAGGATTCAACGTACGGTTTCTCTAACCGGAGGCGATGTTAGAAGTGTCTCTTGCCGACTACGCAACTAAGGACATACAATCTGAAGACAACTATACATGTATAAGTGGAATATTCAGGACAAGTCAGTTATTAAAAAATAATATGGTTGAATTTAAGTAATATTGCACACTATTAACTGCTGCAATAATCACAGACTGATTGTATAACAGTTACTCAAGCTGACCTACCCACGAAGAGTTCTCAGCACAGCAGGAAAATAACAAATACGAAAAGGAAGAAACTGCAGTTAAAATTTACTAATATATGTAGTTAATTGCACAGGAATGGATATTATTTACAATTGACCTCACGCAGTATGCTTCCCATTAGTTTTAAATTATCAAAGTAAAACAATATACAAGAATATACATATAGATTTAAAAATCATTAAATTTAATATCGTCAAAAATTTAATATAGTAATAACGTTACGAGTTAGTCGTAACATTAAAGCATCACCTACCCTCCTCTCGTATGTTGCGATCCAGTCTGTGGAAGAAAAGAACTTGTGTCCTTTGACATCCTCCACTCCGTTCCTTAAGTTACCAAAGCGATTCGTTATATCAACCTGAAGTAAGTTCTTCAGCAGATCCCTCAACTCTGTTCCCACGTGGGACGGGAAACGAACCTGGAAGATACAGAGATATAAAGACACTGTAGAGATAAGCTGCTGTTTATACCATTGCATATTTCGGCTGCGCATCAAAAAGCCATTCGTACCAACAAATCTCACATTTTGTCCCATTTAATTACAAAAATGACACATCGCGCGAGTTGCATAGTTTCTTTCTTAGTTCCTGTTTTCGAAGTTTTCGTTATTTCTTCCTCTATGTGTGATTATATATATATATATATATATATATATATATATATATATATACACATATATATATATATACATATACATATATATATACATATATATATACATATATATATGTATATATATATGTATATATATATGTATATATAATATATATATATAATATATATAATATATATATATATATATATATATATAGATGTATATATGATAGATGTATATATGATAGATGTATATATGTATATATGTATATATGTATATATATATGTATATGTATATGTATATATATATATATATATATATATATATATGTATATGTATATGTATATGTATATGTATATGTATATATATATATATATATATATATATATATATATATATATATATATA